>JAJHSJ010000004.1:16990374-17298705 GCA_021015155.1 Magnolia officinalis | reverse complement strand
ACAGAGCAGAAGGTGACTAACTTCATCTAGAAAAATATCATCTGTCGATTCAGAATCCCACACACCATTGTCTCTGACAATGGGAAGCAGTTCGATAATAACAGATTCCGAGACATGTGCAGGGGGCTCAGCATTTCAAATGCATACTCCTCACCTCATCACCCGCAGTCAAATGGGTAGGTAGAAGCCGTGAATAAGGTCATCAAGTACCACCTCAAGAAAAATTTAGAAAAAGCTAAAGGTAATTGGGCCGAGGAGCTCCCGTTTGTCCTTTGGGCCTACAGGACTATAGCTCAGTCGTCTATCGGGGAGACCCCGTATTCACTTTCTTACGGCTCAGAGGTAATCGTCCCAGTCGATATCGTCCTCCCTACAGCTCGGATCAGAAACTACCAGGAGGGCCAGAATGTCGAGCAAATTGCAGCAAGCCTTGACTTGCTCAAAGATGCGAGAGACGTCGCCAGATCCGAGTTGCAACTTGACATCAGCAAGTGGCACGATTTTACAATTTCAGGGTCAAGACGAGGCGATTTCGGCCAGGGGACCTGGTTCTCCACCGCGTCTTCCAGAACACAGCAGAATCGAGGGCTGAGACTGGGAAGGGCCTAATCGCGTGGTCAAATCAATGAAGCCAAGCTCCTACCACTTGAAAGATCTCAAAGGGCGTCAGCTCCCTCAGCCTTGGAATGCCGAGCACTTGAAGATCTACTATCCATGAAAAACTACTGGTCATTGAAGGCCCTCAATGAATGTACGGCTCGGAGCTACTAGCCTATTAAGGCTTCTGAATAAAAACATCTTTCCTTCTACATGGTCTGCTCGTTCAGTTTATCTACAACAAAAGAGTCACCTCTCGTAAGCAGAGGTTAACTCAACGGACCAATCCCTTAAAGAAGGGGTCGGCTTATTAATCCACAAAAAACTACAAAAGGGTCACCTCTCATATGCAGAGACGAAACCCGTAGGTGAACTGATCCCTTAAAGGAGGGGTTAGCTTATTATATGTTAAAACTCTACAAAATGACTAAGTATCACACGCCATTCATGGAGAGTTGACCCCTCAAGGTGTAACATCCCGAAAAATCGAGGGTCGAGTAGTAACTCAACTCTCGAGTTCCAGAACATCACTTATACAACATAGATAATGATGATTAAATGTTGTCTGTGTTAGTACAATAAACATGAGTGAGATTCCACCAAAATAGTAATTCATACTCTAGATCCATGTATAAAACGTAAGCGAAAGACTGAAAGGTGTATATAGATATATATAAAACAAAACATTCTCGATCTCCAGAGTATGAACACTAACTGAGTCACCGTAAAAATATACATGTTGGTTCTGAATCAAAATGTCAAAATAGTACAACTGAAATTATCAACCCTGTAGCCCCGTAACACTAGACAGCCTATGCGAAGCCTCCAGCGAACTGCATGTAGGAGAACTCCTCCTGATCTTCATAGAAGTCGGGCTCAGTCTCCTGTGCTCCAGTGATACCTGCATCTGATACAGGGTCTGGTGGGTGTTTTAAAACACCGCCCCGTAATGTGGGAATGAGTGGCCAACTCAATGGAACAATAAGCATAGGTTAACATGTTTCAATCGTCAAGCAGTAATGATAACGAGTACAGTCAACAATTCTAATTACTCAGTTAATGCAAGTACAAATGACATGATGTATGCCCTTAAAACCACCCTCATGCGAACCATCTTACGTTCAAATTACTATCATGATGACAATGCATGTATATCACATACCACATTCCATCGCGACCACTGCACATACCTTACTTAGACGCTCATCCTACACTGATTAGGAATTCACGATCTCCACGTCCTTTTTCCAGGCACATGCATGGCGATGATGAGCATGATTACCGAGTAATTATTAGTCCATTTCAAACAACAGTATTGGGAAATTAAGGTACCTCCCTTGTATCATTCCCAAACATGATCCATTCTGGGTCGTCAATCCTAGTTAATCTCATATGATAGTATATTTTTAGGTCACTGCAGAGGCTGCCAGGGCTGTTACGCACAAAGGTTACACCACTCCCCCATCACCTCTTTAACGGTTCATCACTAAGCTGATACAGGCTTAGTTCACACTCTATACACTGCGGCAAAACTTGTCGCCTCACCGCAAATTCAGAGTATGCTCGAGGTCACTACAAAGGGCTGTCAGGGCTGTTATGCACAATGGTTACACCACTCCCCCATCACCTTATCAATGTAGGTCGACAACACGAATATAGTGTCCCATACCACCATAATCGGCTCACGAGTCTGGTTGCTCACTGGTCATTATGGGGAGGCACGTGGCCCCAGCGTAGGCAGACAGCTCGACCACGGTGTCCCATACCACCATGCCCGGCTCATGAGTCTTAGCGGATCGAGGTACCATGGTTAACGGGATTCCACTAGTAAGTTTGGTACCCTAGGTTTAAGCAGTAGCGACCAAACATGGTGAACATACATTAGACAAATCGGGTTACTTGACGAGCTCGGCTAGCTCGAGCGCACGACAAGTTGGGCGACATGAAGTGCATAAGTACTTCGCGTGGTTAACCACTATTATCAACCGAAGTACGACTCGGGTTCGTCGAACACATCTTACGTGGCAAATGAATCCCAGCCACGAATTCAATCCCGTTACTGATTGCCTGGACTATAATCATAGCCCCAATCACATTCAATTGTAGATAGTTAAAGCAGTAATGGATCAAGATTCAAATCATACAATCAAAGCCTGGTAATATCCGTTTAGGGCTGCCAGGGTTGTTGCACGCACTCGTTGCTCCACTCCCCCATCACCCATGACGGATCATACAATGTAAACATGAATTTAAACATATGCATTACATAAATAAAATCATACAATCAATTGAGCATGTTATGAAGCACAACACAAGCATGAGATTGTACATATTCAATTCCTAATCACACAGTTATCCAAGGAAATCATACACATAGTTAAAGGAGTTGAGAATCATATCTCAACACCCTTATACATTACAATTTGCTAACTACTCATTCAGACATTTCAACAAACACTTTAAAAACATACATCAACATACATGACATATGTTGATAACATAAGCATTAAGCCAAATCCTTTCACTAGGGAGTTGCTCCAATCACAACACGCGTACACCCACGACGAATAGTCATGGAAAGTAGGAATCCAAGTTCCATATTCATTTGAACATTTTCACAAACACTTGGGCTACACATTTCAACATATATAGCATATAGTGGCTGTGGCGTGGTTTAGGGCAAATCCTTTCGTCAAAGGGGTATCGCCAATACAACAATCATATATCCATGACAATTAGTCATGGCGAGCATGAATGAGAAATCTATACTCATTCAGTCATTTTCACAAACACTTAGAAGACACTCTTTTCAACGTATATAGTGTGCATTAGCAAAACATGTATTAGGGCGAGTCCTTTCGCCAAGCAAGTATTTTATCCACATATAATATATTAATACATCAAATAATCATGGCAAACATATTTCCAAAATTTATACGTATACGGTACTTTCTACAAAAACCTAGAGTATGTGAAATTCCATATTCTTCATCTTTAATCGAAACGGAAAACAGACAGCACTTTGTACATGTGCAATTGCATACAGATCATGAATCTATCATTATCTGACATTGAAAGCATTGAAAACCATAACCTATACACCTAAAGTCCGCACCTTTTATCGTAGAATCGTAAAGAATACGATAGGTTTGCTAAGCTTCCGTCTACGACAGTTTGGCAACCTATAGAGTGAAATAGGTTAGCTATTTCATAACCTACAACCTATACAACCCCAAAACAGATTAAGGTTAGGGCTTCTTACCTAGAAACGAAGTCGGAATTGTCGGGAAAGCGATGAGAATGGTGCGGTTAAGCATGGATAGCAGCAGGGAAGAGTGGCAGGGAGATTCTCCCACTTCTCTCACAGTCTCTCTTTTCTCTCTTCTCTCTCTAGGGTCTCTCTCAAATTCGTATGGCTGTGAGAGAGAGGGTTCTAAGGTCCTTATATAGCCTAAAAACTCACCAATTTAGACTTCAGGTCAAGGTATACTTAGGTTATAACCAAAACGGACCTATTTCAGCTCAACGGAGGACTTCTGGCTGGCCTCCTTGAGCCAAAGGTCGAACTTAAGCTCACTAACACTGGATCTACGTACCATTAAATTTTTGTTCCAGTAGGGTTCTTAGATCATGCGTGGCGGACCAATTTTAGTTCAACGGTCAGTGGATCTCGATCGGAGATTCCGAGTACATGGATATGTGTATGAAATTTCTCCTGATCCGAGGGTGTAATTTGGTCTGATTCTGACAGTCTAGTTGCTTAAAACTGATCTGCAAGCGAGAGGTGTCAGATTACTATTTGAGATATTTATTTGTAAAGAAATTCAAGTGTTTTCACACTCCTCGCTCCGGACTCAAGTGAATTGCGCTGGGACACTATTTGGATTTGATTTCCAAGATGGTTGTCAAGCCCAGCAAGGCGGTCCTAATTCCTTAACTTCGTGTTAATCGGACTTCCGACGTGCGGTCCAGATCTGATACGGAGTTTCGAGATGCTCCCAAGAGCAGCCGGGTAATGAGATTGATCCTAGACTTTAGGGTAACCTAGCGTCAATGATTCTACAAGTTTTGGGTCTTGCAGATCGTATTTAAAGTGATTGGTGCTAATTTCACAGGTACTCTAGTTTAACACTAGCTAATTCTCGCCTAATTTCTAAAGAATTTAGTCCTGTATGATTTCTGTCTGAGGTGGCACTTAGTCCTTTGTAGTAATGTTTAGCTTAAGTATTGTTCTTCATTACTTAAACTTTAAGATAGTGTTTAATGTGAAAGTACTTAGAAGGATTTAAAGAACGAGGTGGTGAAAGGTGAGATTTGTGAAGGAAATGGGTTCAAAAGCTGTTTTTGACTTTGGGATTTGAGTTTTGACAAGTTAATAAGATGTTAGGATCGGTCCATTGCCTAAGGACGTCTAATCCCATGTTGGCAAAAATCCGGAAGTTACACAAGGGGTCGGCTCTTAACATCAATAAATCATCATGCAGCAATCAACACATAAAATTATGCCCTCGACCAAGGGTTAAAAGATCATCATCCACCCAAAAATTATCATCCATAAACATCCCAAGTAAGATTTATATATATATATATATATATATATATATATATATATATATATATATAATATTTCACTCCCTCCGAGTAGAGGGACCAGCCACCAAGCTGGGGGGCTGAGCGTCGGGGTGGCTTCAATGACAGGGGGCATTCTCGGGCTCCTTAACTATAGCTGGTTCAGCCTTCTCGGCCTCATCCGCAACAACAGCGTCGAGGTTGATGCCCGGGTGGAGCTTTCAGACCTCAGTAAGGCAAGTGTCAAAGCCGATGTTGTAGCCGAAGAGATACAGTTTGTCTAACTCTCCGACCCTCTCCGATGACTCCTTATAAGCAGCCACTGCCACGACAGCTTGTGAGGCTGCTTGAGTCTCAAGAGCCCCTCGCTGCTTCTCCAACTCCGCATCAGCCCAAGCCTCGAGGACTATCCTCTGTTGAATCAGCTCATCGACAACTTTACGCTCCTCCCTCTTGAGGTATTCTGCGAGCTGCGCGCTCTCCCCCTCCATGCGTTCAACGGAGGCCTCCAGGTGCTCAACGACCTCCCGCAGGTGTACGACTTCGGGGTCGGCCACAACCAAGTGAGCTAGAGTTGATTGACCTCACCTCGGCCCTTATCCGCAGCCCTCTTCAGCTCCTCCCGTTCGGTAGTTGAAGCCTCCAGAAGCCTTCCGAGCTCAGCCTTCTCTACCTCGAGCTCGGCCTTCTCCACCTCAAGTCGGTCCATCTCCTTCAACCTTTCCTTAACCTCCACCATCATCGGCAACGACTGGTAGCAGACCGCTGCGTAGTCGTTTATGAACTTAGTGTAGTTACGGGAGAGGGTGTTGGCTCTGCTCGACTCTAGCACATGCTTGGCCGCCCAATCATTCAACAAAGCCATGTGATAACCAGGAGGGAAGATCTTTAGAGGAGTGGGTTCGGTAGCTCGTCCGACTCCGCTGGCCTCGGAGGCTTAAGTCACAGCCTTGGGCGTGGTAGTGGATCCGACCAGAGCATCGGTTCTGCCGGCCGGGAAATCGACCTCAGCAGCAGTGAGGCGGGCTACGGAACGGGCGGGGGCGTCAGCATCAGGAGTCTCCCTGACAACTTCTCCCCCTATCTCAGGGGGGCCAGTAAGGATGGGGGGTGGAACCTCGGAGGCTTGCCCCTTTGGAGTCAGAGTCGAGATGATGATAGGCTCGGCTTCGATAGGGGCCTCTGGGGCTTGCGCTTTAGGGGCAGGGGTCGAGACTGGGATGGGCACGACTTCAGCTAGGGTGGGTGCAGCTTCAGTCAGGGCAGGCTCGGCTTCGGAAGTCTTCCTCTTCTTCGTCGTCACCTTGGTCCTCGGCTCATTAGCGAGGACTACGCTCATCGGAGGGCGCGGCACCACCGGCCTCCTCCTTTTCGAGCCGCCTGCTTCCATTCCTACCCGAAAAGAAACAAAATCAGCCTAAGCGAAATCTACAAATGAACAACGGACAGTCTCTGAGGACCCTTACCCTGCTTACCCAGTGCAAAGGGAGTAGGCTGGAGACTATAGAAACTAGACGACACTAGGTTCTCCCCGTTGATGAGTTCGAACCAAATACATTGTTCTTCGGCGAGCACTCTAGATCTGGCTACTTGGTTCCACTACAGAGGATTGAGATCAGGAGCCCCTTTCGGTTGGACTACAAGCTGAAGCAAAGCACAAGTTAGAACACAAAAAAGACAGGTCAGACATACAGAGTGTGACAAAATGAAAACTACCTGACCTGGCTTGGCGAACTTAGTAGGGACCAGGGCCTGCAGTCTGCCCAGCTTAGAGGCCGGGGCCTCCCACTCTCTCGAGGCCCAAAACTACTTTCCCTTTCAATATTTGTTGGAAGTGGGGAGTCGGGTTACCAAACCCGGGGTACATGGGGTTTGGCAGAGAAGTAATGCTAGGACAGCTCGTTCCTGTCATACTTAGTCATATACAAATACAAGAACTCGTCCGGCGTCAGCCTCTGATTCTTTACCCGGTGCCAGATGATGAATGTGGATACTAGGATTCAACAAGCATTCGGGGCCAGCTGGCTTGGGGCCACTTTCAGTTGTGCAGTAAGCTCGCGCGCAAACAGATGGATGGGAAGTTGGAGCCCAAACTGAAGGGCGCCAGTGAATATAACAATCTCCCCCTCAGTAGGAAGACCTGCTTGATCAGTGGAAGAAGGAGCTCGGATGTGCACCGAGTCCGGGATCTGGTAGTCTTTGCGAATCTGGGCCATCTCAGTCTCAACCAAAACCGAGCCCCCGAGAACTAATGCCTTTAGTTTGCCCCCTGATGGGCCGACCTTCGACCGTCCCGTGAGATCTCTAAGTGCCCTCTTCGGTTTCTTGCCTCGGGGTTCGGTCCTCGGACCCGCAGTTCTCTTGGCCGAGGGGTTTAGCAGAATGGCTTCGAAGGGGCCTTTAGAGTCCCCGGACCCTAAGTCGGTGGTCTCCGGTTCGGAGTTAGTCCCCGCTCGTCGGACCTCAACTTCATCGGAGTTACTCGACATAATGAAAGGAAAAGTTTAAGCGCTGGAAGACTCACTGCGCTGAAGGCGATTCGCTTCGGCAGAAATTCTCTCTACTCCGACGACCTCCTCCAAGCAAAATCTCTTCTCTGATTGATAGAAACCCTTTATCCGGTGGCAAAAACCCCTTTTCCTGCAGAAGGCGAATATGAATGAGAGCGAGAAGGGTTTATATAACCCACCCATCACTCAGCGTCATCATTGCGGACAACTGTCCCCGAAGCCGAGGCGGCTCGACACTGACACCGGGGGACACGTGAAAGGAGTTGATAAGCTCGAGTTAGTGTTCCTGGGTCCGATTCCCCTCAGCATTAAATGCTATTTATGGCACAGGCGGATTCTCACCTCTCTATGAGCACATGACATCATTTCCTTTGCTCTGCAGATTACGAATCATAACTGTCGCTATGTGTATTTTGTTCAGAGCTCAAAGTCTGAAGAGTCGCGGCCGCCGTACTACACGAATAACCCAAAGCACAATCGCTATAGTGATTGCACTCCAATTATCCCAACCGTCATCATGAGCAGAGACGTAGAGGCGTCGCCCCATTTCCCCAGGCATTTACTCTCTAAGTCCGAGCTCAGACTAAGAGAGTAGGGGGCTTTCGTTATGGGAAAATCTGAACAGGGTCAACCAGGGTCAGCTCAAGCCTTTCGAACCAATTAATAGGGACTTGGAAGGAGAATATCACATCCGGCACGAGCGAGCCTCTGAACTACGACTCTAGGCCGGCCAAGATGACCTCTCGTCCTTGTCCTCATCCTCATCTGAAGAAGGTTGGCCGAGTAGAGCTCTCGTCCTCATCCTCATTCGAAGAAGGTTGGTCGAGTCGAGCTCTCGTCCTCGTCCTCGTCTTTATTCAACAGACTCCAACCTCAATGACTCGACTATGAATTCCGACTATTAGTGCTCAAACGCGGACTCGGATAGGACGAAGTCTAGCCTGGATGAAGATACTCCAAGTACCGAGCTGAGAAACCAGTCTGAATGTGGACGTGGCTGAAGATCACCCCTGGAGATACACTCCATTAAGACATGATGCGCTACATGATCCAAAGATTGTGGATTAACTTCACGATTGCAATATCCACTTGATTGAGTAGATCATGCCGAGATTGACGGACACGATCTGCCCAACCCACAGGTATAAGTACCAAGGGACCCCATTGCAACAGGTACGCAATATCTCGCACCCTCTCTCTACATTACTCGACTTAGACCCAAATTCTCTAGCTTGACTTAGGCATTGGAGGGTCCCTTGTTTAAGTCAGGGTCTCCTTTGCTCACCTTTCTATGCAAGACCAGGGTCCGTTTGAGGTTCGCAGCATTAAGTGGAGGGTGGTCCAGATTTTGACCTCAACATATAATATGCTTGAGCAAAATGTAATTTACTTGTGTCTCTTCTTAAAAATTGCATTCCTTTTCTGCAATTCGATCTGGAAAGCAAATCCAAGCCCAAATTCAAGTTTATGAATTCCTTCCCAAGTAACCCTTCAAACAGACCTCGTGCTTGTGTACTCTGAATGCAATTGTCTCAAAGATGCTCGATAAGTTTTTGATGAAATGCCTGGAAGAAACATGCATTTTTGGAATATATCGATTTCTTGTTAAGTTCAAAACTCTCTCTATATTGAAGCTCTAAGCCTCTTTCATGGGTTTCTGATCACTTCAAGTTCCCGTCTCTATTCAAGGCGTGTGCAGTGATTGGGTACTTTTGCCTTGGAAAAATGCTTCACAATTGGGTAATTCGACTTGGGTAGGAAGACCATGTTATCATTAGTAGCTCGATTTTGGATTGTTATGCAAAATGTGGTTAGTTAATCAATGCATATCATTTATTTATTTTTATTTTTTTGTGAAAATGGCGATGAGAGACATTGTTGTTTGGATTTCTATGATTTCTGAGTTCAGGACGACTGGGTTCTCAGTAGCAAGGTGGCATGAATATGGATTTGAGGACAATCCCAAGCATTTTGAATACATGTACGAGGGAGGGAGATTTGACGAGAGGGAAAGAAATCTATGGACAAGTAATCAAGTTATTTAACTGTCACATGGCAATTGGAATTTTTTTGATTGGTATGTATGCAAAAAGTGGTTGTTTGGGCGATTTAGGTAAGAGTTTTCACAAACAAGCTTAACTGGATTGGGGTAACTTGGACCACATTGATATCTTGCTATGCAGTTCATGGGAAGGGGAGGAGACTTGTATTCTTTTTGAGAAAATGAGAATCGGTGATGAGACATTGGAGTACCATTCAGGATCTATCAATGGGGGAGGAGATCATCATCAGTTTCCCTTTAAATGGATGATCATTACGTGGGCCCGAGTGGACTGAATAGACTGTTTTGAAGATTCCACATGTATTTGATGCATCTTCGAAGACCCTACACTAAGAAGATGCATGTGGCATGTATTCTTAAGGAGTATACATAGTTGGATCAAGTGTATGCATCGATTGGACTATTGGATCACGTGTATTGGGTCGTTTGACCACTTTTGATCAAAGCTCTCCTCGATCACAAATACTTTAGGACTTTAAGTGTTTTATTTTTTATTTGACTATATTAGGATTTAGTTTATTTGATAGTTTAGACATTTTCTGAGCTTTGTTTTATGTTTTGTTTTAGTTTACAGAGTATTTTAATGAAAAATAATAATTAAGTATGGTTATTTCTGTATATTTTTACACTTGAACTTATAAAAGAGAATGAGAATTGTTGAGATCCTTTGCCTTAATCTAAGGCCTTCCATACATGCATCCATTGACCCTCAATTACAGGAGTTTGTTTAGCTAATTCTCTCCATTGATTTTGTAATCAACATTTATGTGTACTTACTACATTATACAATCTGTAAATGTATATATATGAAAAGTTCTCACCACTCAAACGTGCCGTGGTTTTCAAACATTCTAATGGTATCAAAGCCATACCTGGATTAGCATCCCACGATCCCCAATGGCCTCTAATTCCTCTCCCACCCTTCTTCCCTTCAACACCATGATCCACATGGTTACCATCAAGCTCTCCTCCTCTAACTATCTCCTATGGAAGAGTCAACTTCTTCCACTTCTCGAGAGCCAAGGCTTGATGGGTCATGTGGATGGCACCCTTGTGCCACCACCTCCATTCGACCCTCCCACCTCTCAAACACCAAATGAAAAACACCTGGCGTGGAAAGCAACCGACCAGCACCTCCTTAGCCTTATCCTCTCCTCCCTCATAGAGGAAGCAATAGCTGAAGCCATCGGCTTCTCCACATCCCGCGAGGTCTAGACCGCCCTGGAGAACACCTTCAGCCACCACTCCAAGGCCAGTGAAATTCGCCTCAAAGATGACCTCCAATTGATGAAGGGCGGCACCCGTCCAGTCACTGCATATGCCCGTGCCTTCAAGGCCTTATGCGATTAGCTTCACGTAATCGGTCGCCCCGTTGATGGAACAGACAAAGTTCACTGGTTTCTTCATGGCCTAGGGCCTGATTTCTCCAGTTTCTCTACTGCCCAAATGGCATAAACACACCTCCCCTGCTTCCCGGATCTTGTGTCCAAAGCTAGAGTTTTGAACTTTTTCAAAAATCTTTAAAGACTCCGGCGCCTTCAGATGCAGCGTTCATTGCTACCCGGACCTCTTCTCATCGCGGGGGTGGCTCTTCTTGCCACAACATGACTGCGCAAATGGCTTCAACTGCGAGTCTTTCAATCATGGACAGGGCCGTGCCAACACCACCCGCGGTCGTCATCCACCATGCTGCCAGATTTGCCGCTTGGAAGGTCACTATGCAGATCGGTGCAGGCAACGATATGATCGGCATGAACCCTCGACGCAACTTACAGAAGCTTTCACCTCTTCGTGCTCTCTGTTTGGAAATGAGGCCACAGACTGGTTCTTGGACATAGGGGCTTCAGCCCACATGACTCCAACCCACTCAACTTTGGACCGCTCCACCTCCTACACGGGTAAGGATTGTGTGATTGTAGGGAATGGTGCGTCCCTACCCATTACCCACTGGTAAATTTTCACCTTCCCCAAATCTTCAACTGTTAGATGTTTTGGTTGTCCCTCATCTCACTAAAAATCTTGTCTATTAGTAAATTAACGAATGATTTTCCTTTAACCATTACATTTACTAATAATTTTTTCACTATTCAAAATCACCAAATGGGAAGGGTGGTGGCAACCAGTAAATGAGATGGAAGCTTATATGTGCTAAAGCGTGGCAATTCCGCTTTTATTTCTGTCCTTAAAAATAAATCTCTTAATGCTTCGTATGATTTATGGCATGCTCGCCTTGGACATGTGCATCATTTTATTATCTCTTTTTTAAATAAAAAAGGACAGCTTTATCTTACCTCTTTATTGTCATCTCCTGCATTATGCAGTACATGCCAACTTGCGAAGAATGATCGTTTGCCTTATTCTTGTAATGAACATATGTCGTCTAATGTGTTAAATCTTATTCATTGTGATATATGGGGCCCTTCACTCATAAAATCAAATCTGGGTTTTGCCTACTATGTTTTATTCGTTGATGATTATTCTCATTTCACTTGGCTTTATCCATTGAAATTGAAATCTGACTTCTATGATACCTTTATTCAATTTCAAAATTTTGTGAAAAATCAACATTCTGCTCGTATCAAAAATTTTCAAAGTGACGGTGGTGTAGAATTTACTAGCAACTTCTTTAAAGCTCACCTTCGTACCTCTGGTATTCATCATCAACTCTTTTGTCCATATACTCCCGCCCAAAATGGTCGCGCTGAGAGAAAACACCGTCGTGTGACTGAGACCGGATTGGTCATACTTTTCCATTCCCACACTTCTCCTCGCTTCTGGGTTGACGCCTTTAGCACTACAGCTTACATCATCAACCGTTTGCCCACTCCACTTCTTGGAGGTAAGTCCCCCTTCGAGCTTCTATATGATTCCTCTCCAAATTATGCAAATTTTCATCCTTTTGGTTGTCGTGTTTATCCTTGTTTACTGTTCACACCCCAAGTATAGGGTTGTGATGTAGTTATAATCTCGATAAGACCGAGGTCAAATCCACAGGGACTAAACCTTGTACGTGATCTGAAAGTAACTCGAACTAGAACTAGAAGAAGATGTAATCTAAATCAGATGAATATGAGGGAATAATGGTGAAATAGTACGCTAAAACTTGTAGAATTCAAAGGTGGGAAACTAGAGATTCAGAGGATCCACTTGTAGAGATCAAGGAGATCTACACTTGATTCACAAACTCAACTAGACTTCGAGTCCCATCTTCATCTAATTGGAAGATATACTATGAAAATCAAATATGAACTTCTTTTGATCTACTTTTCAAGAGATAAGACAGATGTAAATTAGAATGGATTCCATCACCAAACCATGCCCATGAGACAGAGTAAACAATAGAATTAAACCAATCCACAACCAATCTGAGAGATGTATGAATGTTAAGAAAGATTCCATCATCCAACCATGTTCAAGGGGCGATGGTGAACAATAGGGCTTTTTAACTGCATAATCACAATAATGAAAAGAAAATACTCAAAGCCATCGCAGATCTATTATAATATCAGTCACAACAAACCATTAAAAACTAAAGGCATTCCTTAAAATCAAACCAGAATCAATATCAGTTCAAAAATGAATCAAAGCCGTAGAGATCTTCCCATCACGCCACAAGCTTCACCTCTTAGCCCTAGCTAAGAGGTTTAGCCCAACATGATTGGACTAGAACTCTCAAAAATCATAATAAAACCAAACTAGTAAATAAAACAAAAACAAATAAAAATTCTAAAATACTCTAAAACCAACTCTCTCTCTCTCTCTCTCTCTCTCTCTCTCTCTCTCTCTCTGACGTCCCAACTTGAATGCCATTACGCTTTCTCTCACCCTCTTTTTATAGAAACTTTAGTCGGTCGACTGGAGTCATGTAACCGACTCAATTAACGCAACTCAATGCGTAGAAGAACAGGATGCATACCCTATTTTTGCGTATCAAGAAAATGCTGAAAAATCCTGTGTTTAGCCTGAGTTTGGGAGGCTAACCGTCCAGATTTTTCAAAACTGACTTCTTGGACAGAGTTAGGACCATCATCACAAGAGTTTGGACAGTCTGGATCATCGATTCGATCCCGATCTTGATCATGAATCGGCCCACAGCGTCCTGATTTCAGGACGCAGGGCGTGCAGAAATGGGCTTGCGCTGATTCTTGGTGGGTCCCACTGCGTCTGTCATTTCAGAAATCCACACCATCCACTGGATTCTTCTCGAAAAACCAGTCGATTATGGTCTATTTTGATTCAGATTAGGTGTGACCCATAGGCTCTTCAAACCATCGTCCATCCTCCGTTTTTCGACGATCCTCCTGTATACGTGCACAACGGGCCAAACCTCCACCTAGGCGAGGGTCATTCCCCACCTCTTGACACAATAGACGGTACAGATCATCCTAAAGGATGCTGGATGGGGCCCACTGAGATCGACCGGCGGTGGTAGCGTTGGACGCTCTCCTGGCGCGAGATGGGTCTAGTCAAGGCACTCAAAGCTGCCTTGATGTTTTGGTGCGGCGCGGAGTGCACCGCACCATGCACTCGCACAAAACAAGTGGGGTCCACTATGACGTATACGTAAGATCCGCTCCGTCCATTTGTTGTACCATCACATTTAATGGGTTGAGATCAAAATTTAAATATGTCAAGATATCAAGTGGGCCCCAAATCAGAGATTTGTGGCCTGATCCGTCTGTTAGACCACTTATACAAGGATCCAATGGCTGAAATTTGACATGTACGGTTAATTTATGGTCCTTAGGCCATATATAAAGTTTTGAGCCGAACGAATAGTGGGAACCCTATGATCTTGCATTCTGGACGATTTTCAGGCCCGTTTAACGTGAATGACGTGATTTTCTCAGATCTCTGTCATGTAAATTCTTCGATCTCGATCCCCTGGGGTCCTTCCCTTGCCTTGGTGACTTCAGAGTTTTAAATTCATGCTTTTAGTACCCCTTTCCAGTCCAGGCTCCTAAGTACACCTTGCATCACAAACACGATAAAAATAGGGCGTTAAACGGTATCATGATCGTAAAATCAGGTAATAAATGGGGTTTAATATGCAATATTTGACCCTCGACATTTACGTGATTATATGCCTAACAAAATCCTCCCCCCCCCCCCCCTCAGTATTCCTTGCATTTTTTTGAGTTACAGCTCCTCTTATAAAGGGTTTCGTTGTCTTGAACCCACCACCTCTACGCTATATATCTCCTGACATGCTCAATTTGATGAGAATCACTTTCCCTTCCTATATACCTCCCAGCTTAACCAATATCCTTCCTCCAATTTTTAAAATTTCTGGAACCAAGTCTTGCCCATACAGAAATGCCCCCATCTTCCCCTGCGCCACATTCCCGGCACATTGCTCAATCCGGATCTAGCCCATGTGTTATTTGTAATGATCCAATGGATGAGTCTTTACAGGCTGATGATTCTCTTGCAGGTCCATCTTTGCAGTACTCGGATCCTAGCCCAGCTTCTCTTAAGCTCACCACTGAGCTGCCTACCACTGCTCCTGCTGCTGTTATTCCGTTGGGTTCTCATCCTATGCTCACACGAGCCAAAATGGTATTTTCAAACCTCGTCGCCCGACGAATCTTGCTCTCTTGGGGTCCTCTGGTCTTCTCTCTACTCTCCTTGCATCCACTGAGCCTAAAATGATTCAAATCTGCTACTAAGAATCCTGCTTGGCTAGCCGCCATGGATGAAGAAGGTCAAGCCCTGCAAAATAATTGTACCTAGATTTTGGTCCCTCGACCTGCCAACACCAATATTGTGGGTTCCAAATGGGTGTTTCAGACCAAATACTTGCCCGATGGATCTATCGAGCATCTCAAAGCCCGCCTTGTTGCCAAGGGCTATACACAGGTACCTGGTCTTGACTACACGGTCACTTTTAGCCCTGTCATCAAGGCTACCACTGTCCGTGTTGTACTCTCTCTTGCTGTGACCAACAAATGGCATCTCCGCCAACTTGATGTCAAGAATGCGTTTCTCAATGGTCATCTTACTAAACATGTCTATATGGAACAACCTTCTGGGTACATTAACTCTCGCTTCCCTAATCATGTTTGTCAGTTGAAGAAAGCTCTTTACGGCCTAAAACAAGCCCCTCGTGCCTGGTTTCGGTGATTCAACTCTTTCCTCATTCACCTTGATTTTTATTACAGTCGCGCAGACACATCACTCTTTGTCTTTCACAGGCGGTCGGACATTATTTATTTTCTTCTTTATGTTGACGACATCATTATTATAGGCAACAACTCTTCTTGACAACTTTACTTGTAAGCTCAATTCTGAGTTCGCTACTAAGGATTTGAGTTCTCTCAATTACTTTTTTGGTCTTGAAGCTACACTCACCACTGATGGTCTTTTTATCAGTCAGTTGAAATATGCGCGGGACATTCTCACGCGAGCTTAATTACTTGACGGCAAGCTTGTTCACACCCCCATGGTTGTTTCCCAGCACCTGCCTTCTGATGGTCCTCTGTTTTTAGATCCTACTCTTTACAGATCTCTTGTTGGTGCTCTCCAGTATTTGACTATCACGCGTCCCGATATTGCTCACACTGTAAACTCTGTCAGTCAATTTCTACACTCTCCGACTGAAGACCACTTTCTTGATGTAAAGCGCATTCTTCGCTATGTTAAGGGCACACTGCATTTTGGCCTCACTTTTCATCCATCCGCTGCTCCTGGTCTTTCGTTGCTTACTTTGATGCCGACTGGGCAGGATGTCTTGACACTCGTCGCTCTACCTCTGGTTATTCTATTTACCTTGGTGACAATTTGATTTCCTAGAGTGCCAAGAAGCAACCTACTGTTTCTCACTCCAGCTGTGAGTCTAAGTATCGTGCCCTTGCTCTCACTGCTGCCGAAATTCTTTCGCTCACACATCTCCTTCGTGACCTCAAAGTTTCTCTTCCACAGCAACCTCTTTTATTATGTGACAACCAAAGTGCCATTTTTTTGAGCTCCAACCCCGTTTCTCACAAGCGGGCAAAGCATGTTCAATTATACTACCACTTTCTTCGCGAACTTGTTGTCGCTGGCAAACTTCGCACACAGTATGTGCTCTCTCACTTACAGGTTGCCGATATCTTCAGCAAAAGTGTGCTTAGGCCTCTCTTTCAATTTTTCTGATCCAAGCTCCGCGTCTGTTCAAATTCGACGCTCAGCTTGCGAGGGAGTGTTAAGAATTGATCCTTTGCCTTAATCTAAGGCCTTCCATACGTGCATCCATTGACCCTCAATTACAGGAGTTTGTTTAGCTAATTCTCTCCATTGATTTTGTAATCAACATTTATGTGTACTTACTACATTATACAATCTATAAATGTATATATATGAAAAGCTCTCACCACTCAAATGTGTGGTGGTTTTCAAACATTCTCAAGAATGACGTGTGAAGCTCTCTATTCTATTGTTTCATGGAATTTCAAAGTTCCTTTTTATTTTTTTGTGTGATTTGAAGGCTTCTCCATGCGATTTGGATATTAGGTGTAGTATGATTCCATTCCTATTCAATGGAGGTGCGAAGCTTCCATATATTATTTTATTATTATTCTTATTTTTATCCAAAAGAGATATTTCATTTAAAACTCCATCTTCTCTTATTTCCTTCCCATCCAAATTATCATTTTATTCATCTTCTCACCATCCCATCTCAACCCCAACCAACTCCTAACCTGAAATTTCCAAATCCTAACCCAAACCACTCACACGTGTGACCACACAGTCACACGTGGGAGCCCAAGGCTAACTGTATGGACATCCCTTCAATCCCCTTGATTTCCCTTTGTTTTTTTTTTTTTTTTTTTTTTTCATTAAAAAAGAAAAACTCATTGATTCTAAATCCCCTAACCTTAATCTAAACCCTAGATTCCCAAATTCTTATTTTCCCTAATTTTTAAAGACTAATCCAAAAATCATCAATTCCTATGAACACTAAATGTCAAAATCTCAAGTACCCCCCACCCCCAAACCTTAGTCTTAATACTTACCAGTCAGCCCCTTGAAAGTGGATTGGGACTGATTTTAATTGATTTATATGGTTTCATAACATGCGGGCATGTGATTTAAGTTAAATCAGATTTTATTTCTTATTATTTACTATTAATCATGTGGTATGTTAACATATTTTGTTATTTGAATTATTTTATGAACTCTTTAATAATTTGCACGTTGTATGCTAGCATTAAATCGTGTCTTCTGCATCAGTCTATGACTTTAAATCTAATTCCATCACTATCATTATTGTTTTGGCTAGTTGTAGCCACATGGGTCTGAACAATCAAAATCTGAAAATTTTCGACTCAATGAGTTCAAATCATGGGGTTGAACCTGGTGTGGAGCACTATGTGAGCACTATGCTTGTATGGTTGACATCTTAGGCTGTCTCGGCCATCTAGAGGCGCATGAACTGATAACTAGAATGCTGCTAGTGCCAAGAGCTAATGTTTGGTGAGCTCTGCTCAGTGCTTGTGATATGCACAAGAATGTAGAGTTGGGAGAGATCGCCACATTTCAGCTCTTTGAATTGGAGGCTGAAAATTCTAGCAACTGCATTGCATTGTATAGCATCTATGACTCTGTCAGTAGATAGGGTGATGTTTTAAAGATTATGTCGATGATGAGAGAATTGGGTTTAGTTAAAACACCTAGATGTAGCTGGATTACTATGAAAAGCATAGTGCATAGATTCTATCAAGGAGATATTTCTCATCCATGTGATGAGAAAATATAAGAGATTTTGGAAGGAAAACTTGAATGATGACATTGTCCGAAGGCTACTACTAGTGGAACTGGGACAAGTTAGAAAGGGATCTTCTCAATCGCCCACAATGAAAAATACATCAGATATTAATGAGTATGGATATCCTAAATGGTATGCATATGGAATGAAGTTTTTCTGATCATGATAGTTCAATCATCATCTCCCCCATCAGAACTGTGAGAGGAAGTTTTAGTTGGTGTTGATGAGTTGCTTTCGATAGCAGAATCACCTGTCGCACTGTTAACCGATCCTAGGATAATTGGAAATATGGTATGAAGGAGTCGAACATGAACATCTAATGTAAACCATGGTCGATCCTTTTTATCCATCCATTTCTTCCATACTTTATGGTCCACCTGATGCCATGCCCAAACCAGCCAGATTTCAGGCAAAGACAAGGTTCCATTACTAATGCACATGATAATATTTTGGTTTCACAGATCAATGTGTAATATTGTGAGTTGCTTTTCCATTGTTATTATCAATGAAGTCACATGTCCTTACCAGCAGGCCAGTCTGCTGGTGGGTCACATGTGTAGGTTAAGGATCATTGGATATTGTTTCTTAATGGATGTGTGCATGGCCCACCAGATGAGTGGACCCACCTGACTTTTGGGCTATGGCATCTGATGGTTAGGCCCTTCTAGTGAGCGTCGTGGATCTCCTCTTCTATCAGTGGTGTGCTTTTAGGGTGGCAATAGGCCTCTTCTCTGACTGATTTGCTTTGGGATGGCAATGGGCCTCTTCTCTGACTGGTGCTTCAGAGTGGTAATGGGCCAGGCCCTGGCTCCTATACTTGGCCCGCGGGCTACCCAGGTAAATGACGAATGGCTCAGCTCAGCTCATTGGCCTAGTCTTATCATCAAGTGGGTGAGTGACCATTATAAAAAGGATGGGATAGTTTTAAGACACTTGGGAGCAATTGTCATAGTTTAGAGCACTCTTCCAAATCAACTCATGTTCAATGATCCATGTGGTTCGACAAGGATGATGGTCATTTAAATATCTGACGGCACTGGCCCAGCCCTAGGGTCAAGTTCCCTCTATTGGGGCCAGGCAGACTCAAGGACTTAGATTGACTTGAGTTAATCGGTCTCTACTCAAAACTCTCCTGACTCCACACTGAATTGGCCCAACTCGCCTGAGCCAAGGGTGTCTAAGGCTAAGGGTAGGGTGTCTGGGGGGCGACTCATGGTATATTGAACCGGATCAAGTCCTACTAAGTCCCAGTCGACTCAGACAAGTCACATCAGATTCAAGACCTGTTTCCGGGCCAACTGCCACCCGTACGTGTGGCACCACCGGGCACGCTACTCTTGGAGAGTGTACAGGGAAGCAAGGCTCTCAACATAATACTTGCCATCTTTTAAGTCTCCAAAAGGGCTATGCTGGGCGAACCATGTTCAACTTCTAAGGAGCCCAACATTTGTAGCCAAGGTCTTCAAATTTAAGGAGGTTTTTGTGGCATCACCCATCACAGTGGGGCCCAAAAGACCAATGATCTGGATCACCGAACTGTGGGCCCCCTTTGTACACCCCCCACTCTCCTCAATTGGGTAAAAAGAATTACAAGATTGCATGCGTCCCTACCAAAATCCATCTCTACATTGCAGCTTATAAAACCTAAATACATACTTTCATTTGCTTAGCCCCATTTCCCCAACCACATGCACACGTGCTTACTACAATGTGACCTCCCTATCAAAGATCCAGCTAAACCGAGCGTGGTGGGGCCCCGCCTGGCGGGCCCGCTCATCAGCTCTCTCCTGCAGCTTGCGTATCCTCGGAGCCAGCCCGCAGACAAAGTCCTGCGCACGCCGTCCGGCGCCGGTTAACCCCTCGAGCTTCTCGAGCTTCCACCGGCCAACCAGGAATTCGAGTATGTCGGCGTAATCCTTGGCAGTGTAGACGCCAAGCCGCTGGGCCACGGCCGAGAAGTGATCGAAGAGCTGCGGGTCGCGCCCGTCGTGCATGAGGTGGGCCGGCATTGTGATCTTCTTCCGCATCATGTCCTCAATCGCGATCATGGCGCCTGTGGGGTCCACTTCAAGTAGCTTCTCAACGATCTTCGAGTACGCGTTCTCGTGGCGCTTTTCGTCGGCTGCGATCGTGCCACACACACGTGCTAAGATGGGGTCCCCTCCCTCCTTGGCCAAGCGGGCCGTGTTGCCGTGTGAAATGAAGGTCGCCCGTTCTTGGAACGATGTGTAGACGTATCCAAGGTACGGGTTGTTCTCCGTGCCGGGGTCCTGCAACCGTCCATACGTGTAAGCAGCTAAGCGTGTGAGACGCACGTTCTAATCAAATCAGGTGTATGCTGACCTTATTACCCTTTCACACAACTCACATTGGAAATTGCAAAGCGGGTCATGGCCTCCGTTGGGATGCTCATCTTCGACCCACCGTGATGTACTGTTTATCCACGCCGTCCATCTCTTTCCGCATATCATTTTAGGGGGCGTTTGGCGCATGGTATTAGATGGAATTAGGTGGGATGGAATTGCATTTGGTCCCATGCCAATTCCACTCAATGTTTGGGAAGAATGGAAAAGCTTGAAATTAGATTATATGGAATTGCATTGGTCCAGTGCCAATTCCACTCAATGTCCCACCATGATGTATGGCCCAAATTGATGCATGTGTTTTTATCCATGCCATTCATCCATACACACCCTTTCCATGTGACATTCTAGTTATAGATGTGTTCAAGTTACGGAACATCGATGATGATGAATTTGGTCCATTGATTACAATTCCATGGTCCACCAAGCGAGGTTTTGACTAATCCAATGTTTTATACATAACCAAAATTTTATCATGAGATTGGAATAGTATTAATCCATCTAATACAATTCCATACCATTTAATCCTACGGACCAAACAAGCCTAAAATGATATGAGAAAAGAAATGGACGGCATAGATAAATAGATATATCACGGTGGGCCCTACACAAATCTGCCCGTTCCTGGTAATAGACGGGCGGAGGTAGGACACGGAGTGGACTCGCATCATACGTGGCAACAAGAACCACATGTGCGTAAATGGATCTGCTATTCAGGCGATACTACTCTAATATGATAGTCAGGTGGACCATAACTGTACATAGAACTTGGACCATTCTCTTATCTATTCCTTTGTTTTCTACGGTAATAGCCCACCTGATGATCGTATCCTCCTGATTGAGGCCTTGAATCTGAACGGTGGGATGAGCTGATGTTCGGTTCAGATTTCTCACACACATACATACTCGACACGTGTAAGGAGACTATGTACGCGTGCGCGAGATCGGAGCCGTGCATCAGGACAAGAACGTTGCCTACGATGCATCAGCACGTGAATTACCACCTGATGGGCTAAGTGGGGCCCATTGTCCTATGACCAGAACATTGGACTGATGGGCCCCACCATTATTTTGCCCAAGGCAATCAAGCAAATGACTGAATTACCCTCAAACGTAGGGAACGTCGAACTCACCATGCCGGCTCCAATGAGGTACTGTACGGTGCGTTCCACCATGCGCATGTCCACACGCCCCGACAGGTAGAGATACTTCCCGAGCAGATCCCCGTGCCGGTTCTCCTCAGCCGTCCAAGCTCGGGTCCACGCCGCCCACGGACCAGCGCTCGAGCCGGTCTCGTCCCGGACCCCATCGAGCGTGTTGATCATGGTCTGGTACGTGGGCAACGCCTCCTCCGTGATCATGTCGCCCACCAGCACCACGAAGTACTCGTCCGGCAATTCCGCTGATCGGGCCCGTAGGGCCCGCACCTCTTCTTGGAACTGATCCGTCGGCAACGCCGGGTCCGGCAAGAAATCCTGCGGCTGCCAGCACTGCTCGACCGGCTTCAGGAAGGGTAGAACCGCTTGTGTGGCCCACCCTTCCAGCGATTTGAACAGCTCGACCTTCTCTGGTGGCATTGAGTGCGTGATCACGTGCCGGGTCGGGGCCGGCGGAGACGCTACCGCTGAGATTGGGCTTCGCCGGAATCTGACGCAGGTGGTCGGAAATTTGACTTGATTGGCCGGAAACCGGCCGGACTCCGGCAGGTGGGGATGCTTATGGAGATAGAGGGTTGAGGATTGCATGGCTCCCAGATGTTGTGTGTGCGCGTGTGTACGTATGTGCTGGGGAGAGGGAACCTTTATTTATAAAAGGTGAGAGTAATGGATGACCCTCGGACTTGTATTAAATTACAGTAGTGCTTTTAAATTATTTTTACCTAGAAAAGATTAATCAACGCTAGTATCTATGTTTGATATCAACCACCAAGCTTGATACACGTGGCACGAATTCCTTTTCTAGGCCCCGATCTGGCCTGATCTATGGGCTCGCTCTCTCATTCTTGCCTCACCTACATATATGGGCTGCTTGGTGACTTCAGCCTCATGTCATGGACCACGCCCAAACATGTGTTTTATCACAGATGATCCTAGCCATGGATGAGTGGACCCAATCATCTATCACATGTGTTTTATGCACTGTGTAAAACTCTTTTATATCTTTCATCACACCCATTAATCAAGGGTAACTAATTAAGATGAAGTGAAGATAAAAAAAATAATCAACATGATTCAAAACTCAAGTGGGCCACACAGTGGGAACTTAGAGGTTTTACCATTTATGAGTTATTTTACATTGTTACCGTTATGCAACCTGCTGGACATGGTACATTTACATATAAGCATGGTGGGTCCCACAGAGTGGTGGTGTTTTACGCGCTGCGTGAAAGATAGCAGAGGATTCCTGTCCTGGATTAGTGGCTTGTAATTAAACGGGCAATTACACATAAGGATCATATTTTACTGGGATCCAATCAGATAGAACGATCCGTGAGAGAGACTTTTGGGATATTTTGCATCCACGGTGGGTCCCACCATATGAATGGTTGAGATCACTTTCTTTGGAGTTACGGAGCCATGTTTTTTCCTCGAAAAAAAATTAATAATAACCGTGATCCTTAAGGGGAAAGGGTATTTTGGTCAATTTAAACACCCTCTTAAAAGCGGCACTGCAACATGTGGAGGAAGTGGCGTTTTCGTAGTTTCTCCGGATACAAAGAAAACCGGGGGTGCACTGGTTTTTGGTAGTTGATTTTGATACTGTTGCGACTTAGGATCCAAGGTTCATCGCCCCTCCCTGGAGGGCACATGCTGGGATGGTCCAGTGATTTAAACTGTCCATGTTCTCTTTGATACGATAAAAATTAGCTAATATCCCTATCATGATTTATTAGTGATCTTAACCTTCGATTTCTATAGTTAAAATTTAGCCGTCGAAATTTTCTTCTCATTGGTCTAATTTCATCTACAGATAGTATAGAAAAGTTCATCCCATCAGAAAAGTTTTCACATATTAGCCCAGGTAGCTCATATTTCGCAATATGGAGGGTTTTGATTATTATAAAACTTAGTATGTGGAATCAGTAGCGGCGACAGACGTATGTCCTGAGTCGCGATAGAGGCAAACGAACTCGGTTTTTAATAGGGAACATATGGAGTGTTTATTTTTCCTGTGGGTTTGCGAATGTGGGCCTCGTTGCATGCGTTTGAATTTTGAATGCGAAAACGAGTGGGTTAGAAAGCAAACGGGGGCGTGACTTTCGCTGATATGGACGTAACGATTTCAGATGGATGAGATCCATCCCGTCCATCAGGTTCTTCGTTCTTGTTTTTACCGGAACAAAACATTAAGGATGAATCAACATTTAGTTTGACTACACCGTGGGAAACAGTTGGGATGGAGTTTCTCACCATTAAAATCGTTCAAATTCTCTGTGCGGTCCACCTTCATACATATATGACATCCAATCCATCCAATCTAATAGTATGATTAAAGAAAGAAACGAGGATGAATGTATTTTCCGAAAATCAGGACATTCCAACACATGTAGACCGCGCAACTTAAATTTGTTTTAAAATAATTTTTAGACCGTTCCTTTTGGTAATACCTGCCAAAGTCTTGGATTGCAATGAATTTTTTTTTAATTCACTGTAAAAGTAGGATTTTCATCTGACGGACGGAATGGATATGATACACGAATGTCCTATGTAGCGCTCCGTGAGAGCTACACGAGTCGGGCTAGTTCGGAAACGGATTGGCTACACCCCCCTGCCACCAGCTTCGTGGCTGATGGTCGATGCTCTGTGGGACCCACCATGATGTATGTGTTTCATCAATGTCATTCATCCATTTTTAAATATCATTTAAGGGATTAATCCAAAAAATGAGAGGGATAAAAATCTCAGATGGACCACACCACAGGAAAATAATAATGATTGGATATCCAACATTAAAATCCTCCCAAGGCCCACTGTATTGTTTATTTGACATCCAATCTGTTGATTAGGTCATACAGACCCATATGAAGGGAAAAACAAAGATAAGCTTGATTCAAAACTTGTATGGCCTCCAAAAAGTTTTTAATGGTCAATGTTCATTCAACACTGTTTCCTGTAACGTGGTCCACTTGTGATTGTCATATAACTCATTTTTGGTCTTGTTGATGCAAAAATCTGGTCCACCCTCTTTAGACCTTCGAGTACCTGCACAGGAAGAAGACAAAGGAGACCCTGGCTAGAGCAGGGGACCCTCCGATGCCAAAGTCAGGCTAGGAATCTGGGTCTTATTGTATTGAGGGGTTCTGGGAGAGAGTTTTTGCGTACCTTTCAAGGTGAATGGACCACTCCATTTATAGATGTGAAAAATACCTTCTATCGTGCGAAGATTTTCCTCTTGATGACGAATACGAGATCTTCTCCCAGTATCACGGAGATTGGATTTCGTTCTGCTTACGCGATCTCGTGATCTCCGTGACAGAAGATCTTATCCCGAGATATTCGGGATGACGGCCCGTTTTTACGTCGTCCTTTCTTCCTTCGGATAATCTAAAGTGGATCGGCCGAGGTATATTTTAGCCGCTGATAAACCATACGAACCGACTTAACCGTTTACTCAGTTTTATCCTCCAAACCGACTCGGACGTTACCTCGGTTTCGTCGGTCATGATCTCCCCTCGGATCCATGTATCCCTCGGTAATCCGAGGAATAGAATCCGAGTCTCTGAACTTAGCACATTTTGTCCCCAACAGTAAGCCCCCCTACTCCGTGCGTTTCATACAATGCTAAGGAGTAGTAAGCATTCGAGTCGGTTCATAGCTCAGGCCGAGACAATAAAGCACATTTAATGCGTTCCGTGTCGCTTTTGATGAAGACGGTTCATTTCCTGACGTCGCGTGCGCTGACAGCCGCCGAACTGTTCAGTCAACCAATGAGGATAGGACACGTAGCAAGGTCATTAATGTCGTCGGGCAGCGCGCGCCACGTGTCGAACGGGGGAGTCGAAACAGAAGTCGAATCATTTCCTCATTAATAACACCTGCTATCTGGCGACCTTATAAAAAAGGGGGAGGCCCCGCATTTCAAACTTCTACTGCCATTCCCGCTCTCACCTTCCTTTGAAGCTCTCCAGTTCTTCCTCTTTTCTCCTTCCTCCTTAACTGTCAGCGACGCCATTTCCGCTTTCCTCTCCGGTGAGTCCTTCCTTCTTCTTTAATTATCGATAATGGCGGCGAGAGGTCCTCAGAGTCCTCAGGAGGGAATTTCCGGAGATGAAGGCGAAGCGCAACGTTTTTGGAACGTTGCGGAATCGCCTTCTTTACTGACAGAGATAGCAGTTGACGCAAATGCTGCTTTCCTCTCCGAGAGGGTTACTGAAGCTCCGGCGGAACGCCCTGCTTCCACTGGTCCCTCTCGTGGTGGGTCGTCTCTGATAACTCGCCCGGGAAGGCCTAACCTTCCAATGGATTTGGAAGAAGAGGAGGAAGAGGAGGAAGAGGAAACACTAATTGTCGGGGGAACGTTTGGGTCAGTTCCTGCTAATGAGCCGACTCAAGGGGCCAGTGGATCGGTACCTGTCGCATGCTCGACACAGGCTGAGTCCGAAGGAGACGGATCGGGGGACGACCTAAGTGGTCCAGTTCCCTCGGTTCTGACCGAAGCGGATCTGGACCGAATCCGAATCGGGTATCATGTCCCCGAATCGGTCATTACTTATCTTCCTCGCCCGAATGATTTGCCAGACCACCCTCCCGCTGGGGCGGTCGCAATCTACCAAGTCGCGATGCAATGCGGCTTGCGTCTGCCCCTCCAGCCCATCGTCCGAGGCGTTTTGTCTCGGATTCGGATAGCCCCAGGACAGATAGTTCCGAACGGGTGGAGGAACTTATTTGGATGTGCAGTGCTGTGGGCCGAATTGGAGCAGCCACCTCTATCTGTCGACGAATTCCTCCACTTATACCAAGTTCGCGTAAATCCGAACTATCCCGCTTTTACGTCTTTGCTGCCTGGCGGGGCGGAGGCGGATCCTTAATAACCGACCCACCCACCTCCAACAAACATTGGAGAGAACGTTGGTTTTGGGCTTGTGGCCGATGGGAGACGGCTGAGTCTGGGCCGTATGAGGCTCGTATCCCTCGGGCGTTTCAAAAAGCAGGTGATTCGAAGTATCTTTTAACTCGGCCTCTCTCAACTTCATTTATATACTGTCTTGACTCTGATGAACTTGTTTCTGACAGATATCCCGAAGAAACGACAAAAGCTTGGATCCAGTGCCTTGGCTCGGATCGAGGAGTTGAAGGCCTTAGACCCTGCGGATAGGTCTTGGAAGGTGCTTTTACAGCCCGAGCGCCTCCATCTCGCAGGTTTAGACTCGGCCGTCACAGGTAATTGAAGATGTATCTTTATGTGTCTTTTGAATATTTTCTGACTATCTCCATTTTTCTTTTTAGATTTGCCTGAAGCTCGGCCCCATATTAGGGTTGTTCCTGACCCAGCCCCCACAGAGATGATTGGAGCTCGGCCTCCGCTTAGGGCGGTCTCGAAGATTAAAGCTCCCCCCCCGCGGTTCTTCTGTCGGAGCCGCGACCGCAGAAGAGGCCGAAAGTAGTGCGGAAGGAGAAGGAACCGGTCAGTTCTTCGACTCCTGTCGTCGTGATTTCTGATCCGGAAGAGAGGCCGGGAGCTACGGAGGTCACGGCTGCGGAAGCTCAGACCGCGGCACCCGACTCGGGACATGTTGCAGCAGACGTCTCGAGGGAGGAGGTGAGGACTACATCCTCCAGAGGGGAGGAGACGAGAGAGACATCCTCCAGAAGGGAGGAGCCGAGTCAAGAAGAGTCGTCCGTCTTGCGGACGGTGGTGTCGGGGATGGTTCCTTGGGCCTTAGCCCATGGGAGTGAAAAAGAGTTCATCAGCCTCTACAATGCTCCTACGACACAAACCGTCGGTCATGCGGCGAGGGTGCTTTTTGAACTTGCTCCCTGCTTGGTTAAGGCCTGCAAGGAACTGTCTTCGGCCCATCGACTACAAACCCTCTTGTCGGAGGCCGAGGGGAGACGCGAGAACGCCGAAACACAAGTCGGTGTCCTAATGGGCGAAGCGGCCTTGGCTCGGAAAGCTGCCGAAGATGCAAAGGCAGAGGCGGTTTTTTCCAGAGAGCTCTCGATGAGGCGCAAGCCGAGACAGCTCGGGTGTCGACTCTTCTCTCCCAGGCTGAAGAGGAAAACCGACGAATTCTTGCAGTTCACGCTTCCTGTGCGGACGATTTGGCTCGGGCCAAACTTGAGGCAGCGGGACTCATCCAGCAAGCCAACGAGAAGACTCAGGAGGCCGAAAAGGCCAGGGATCAGGCCGTCCAAACTTTCCTTGAGTCCGCGGAGTTTGAAGACGAGAGGGACCGCCTATTCCAAGGCGGGTATCTAGAATGCGTCCAGGACATGAAGAAGGCTTTTCCGACCTCGACCTGTCCGAACTCGAGGGGACAGGAGCCTCAGAGTCCGAGAATCCGGACATCGCCGATGTCACGAATGGGGGCGATGCCGGTCCATCTGGGGACGCCTCAGGGCAATAATCAGGCCCAGTTTTGTGTTCTTTTGTTTTTTCTTCTTTTTTCTTTTGTGAAACCCATATAGAATGAAAAAACACACATGGTTTATGAATGGAAACGCTTGGTTTTATTCGTCTGATTTAGTTTCAACCTTTCTTGACAAACTTCGAGTGCCGAGTCATGGATAATAAATCCTAAGATGCTCAGCGTTCCAAGGATGAGGCAATGACTGCCCATTTAGATCTTTTAACCGATATGTACCTGGTCGGACGGTTTCCGAGACGATGTAAGGTCCTTCCCAATTGGGACCCAGTGTGCCCGATCCAAGTTCCCTTGTGTTGGCAAACACTTTTCGGAGAACCATATCTCCCATTCGAAACGTCCTGATTTTGACTCGGGCATTGAAAAATCGGGCCACTTGTCGTTGCCGGGCTTCTGTACGCAATCGTGCCATTTCCCTTTGCTCGTCCAGGAGGTCGAGCCCGAGTGCTAACAGTTCTTCATTTTCTTCCGCGTTGAACGAAATGACTCGGGCCGATGGTAATCCGATTTCAACGGGCGTGACGGCTTCCGAGCCGTAGGCGAGTGAGAAAGGAGTTTCTCCTGTCGCGGTCCAAGCCGTAGTCCGATAGGCCCAAAGAATTTTCGGGAGTTCTTCGGCCCACCTCCCTTTGGCTCGGTTAAGCTTGGTCCGGAGATGTTGCTTGATGATTTTATTGACTGCCTCAACCTGCCCATTAGTCTGAGGATGATGAGGGGAGGAATATATGTTTCTGATTCCGAGGTTATTGCACATTTCACGAAAACTTCTGTTATCAAACTGCCTTCCATTATCGGTAATGATGGTGCGGGGTACTCCGAACCGACAGATTATATTCTTCCATACAAAATCTATGATCTTCTGTTCGGTTATTTTTGCCAATGGCTCTGCCTCGGCCCACTTTGTAAAATAGTCCACTGCCACCACGGCAAACTTGGTCTGACCTTTTCCCATTGGTAGTGGGCCTATAATGTCAATCCCCCACTGTGCAAAGGGCCAAGGTCCAGTCATTGGCGTTAGCGTCTCGGGAGCTTGCCTCGGAATAACCGCGAACCTCTGACATTTGTCGCATCTTTGGACAAGCTTACGAGCGTCATGTTGGATCGTAGGCCAATAGTACCCCTGTCGTAACACCTTATGGGCGAGAGATCGCCCTCCAGAGTGATTTCCGCAGATTCCTTCATGAATTTCGCCTAACACATAGTTTGCTTCGCTGGGTTGAGACATCGTAACAATGGGGCGTAGAATCCTTTTTTGTACAGGATTCCGTTAAGCATAGTGTAACGGGAGGCTCGGATTTTAATTCGTCGAGCCTCGGTGCGATCTTCAGGCAGCTTACCCTTATCGAGATATTGAATGATTGGATCGGCCCAGGAAGGCTCTGAATCGATTGTGTTGACAACCGAGCCAAATGGTTCGTTTATACTCGGTTTAGCGACGTATTCGATTGGAACAGACCGGGGTATATCATCTTCATCGGCGGAGTGGAAGATCGGTTATCACGATGATGGTGTGGGCATGGAAATACGGTCGAAGTCGGCGGGAGGAAGTTATTAGAGCCAATGCTACTTTTTCTAAATGTGGGTACCTTGTTTCTGCAGGCAATAACGCTTTGCTAACATAATAAACCGGCAGTTGCTTTCCTTCGGATTCTCGAATAAGGGCCGAACTAACTGCCGCCTCGGATACCGCTAAGTAGAGAAGCAGAGACTCCCCTGGTTCGGGTTTTGACAGGAGAGGTGGGGATCCGAGGCATGATTTCAATTGCTGAAACGCCGCTTCGTATTCTTGTGTCCAGTCCATGGTCTGTCGACCCTTCAACTGTTTGAAGAAGGGAAGACATTTATCCGTGGCTTTGGATAAGAACCGATTTAGTGCTGCAACTCGTCCGGTTAACCTTTGGACATCTTTGATGGTTTTAGGAGATTCCATATCGAGCAAAGCTTTTATTTTTTCTGGGTTTGCCTCTATCCCTCGCTGACTCACCAAGAATCCGAGGAACTTTCCAGAACTCACCCCAAAGGCACATTTATTCGGATTTAACTTCATCCGGAATTCCCGTAAGATGAGAAACATTTCCTCCAAATCGTCTACATGGTCTTCCGCGTGTACACTTTTGACAAGCATGTCGTCGATGTACACTTCCATGGTGCGACCTATTAGCCGAGCAAAGATTTTGTTAACTAATCTTTGGTAAGTTGCGCCGGCATTCTTCAAACCAAACGGCATCACTCGGTAGCAATAAAGACCTTTGTCAGTGACAAAGGTCGTCTTTGATTTATCCGTTTCATGCATTACAATTTGATTATACCCTGAGTACGCGTCCATGAAACTGAGAAGCTCATGTCCAGCGGTACTATCTACTAACTGATCTATCCTTGGGAGCGGAAAGCTATCCTTCGGGCAGGCTTTATTTACGTCAGTATAATCAATACAGACTCGCCACTTCCCGTTGGGTTTCTTTACGAGCACGACATTCGCGACCCATTCCGGATATTGTATCTCCTCGACAAAGCTAGCCTGGAGGAGCTTGCTGACTTCTTCTTCAATAATGGCATATCGTTCGGGTCCGAGCGGTCGTCGCTTCTGCCGGATCGGTCGATAAGTCGGATCGATGTTAAGTCGGTGAGTGATTATAGACGGATCAATTCCGGGCATATCCGCATGACTCCAGGCAAATACGTCGGCATACCTACGCAGCAGGGCTATCAATTTTTCTTTCAAGGGGGATCGTAAGGATGAGCCAATTTGCACTGTCTTGGATTCATCTGTTTCGATCAAGGGAATTGAGATAAGATCTTCAATCGGCCGCCCTCGTTCATGTCCTTCACCCCGTGGGTCTAGCGATTCAATCGTTGAAACGTTGACCAGCTTTCCGTCGGCAGACCCTTTTACAGCTACCATGTAACATCGCCTCGCATCTTGCTGGTCCCCTTTCACAACTCCTACTCCCAAGTCAGTCGAGAATTTCAGTGAAAGATGGTATGTGGATATCACGGCCTGCAGAAGACTTAAAGAAGGTCGGCCAAGTATCGCGTTGTATACCGAAGGCTGATCGACGACCAAAAAATCGATCATCATCGTCCTCTGATACGGAGCACTGCCAGCGGTGAGTGGCAACGAGACAATCCCCTCGGGCAGTACTTGTCCCCCGGAAAAATCGATTAATGGGGTCCGAACAGGACGTAGCGTGGATCGTTCTACTCCCATCTTATCGAACGCCTGAGTGAATAGCACGTCTGCAGATGACCCCGTATCAACGAGTATTCGGAAGACTCTCCTGTTGGCGATAGTCAAGGTGACAATTAACGCGTCGTCGTGAGGGTGATGGATCCCTCGGGCATCTTCCTCTGTGAATGTAACGCAATATTTTGCCCTTCTCTTTTCTTTCGTAGGTCGGTCTATGATCAAGAGCTCGGACTCGGGCTGATTAAGCTTCCTCGCATGATTCCTCCGAGCGTTGTTTGAATCACCGCCGCCTTGCGGTCCGCCGACAATCGTCCGAATTTCTTCCATGGGTTGTCTTTCGATCTGTCGTCCCTCGGCTGTCCCGGCGTTGACCACATGTTCTTTGAGTCGGCCTTCTTTTATGAGTCGCTCGATTTCTTCCTTTAAGTGACGGCAGTCACCAGTGTTATGCCCGTGATCACGATGATAATGGCAGTATTTGTTCTTGTCCCGCCGATTAGGATTACTTCTGAGCTTATTGGGCCAGTTGACGAAATCTTCTCTCTTGATTTCCATTAACACCTGCTCCTGAGTTTTGTTCAGGGGGGTATATGTGGAAAATCTTCGATCTGGTCGTTTGCTCAATCGTCGCTCGTCACGCATTTGGTCATCTTTGCGTTTCTTCCCTTCAGTCGAGTCGGCTTTTTTGGCCGACTCTTTGACCGAAGATTTGGTTTCACGCATGATCCGCGTTTCCTCGGCGTTTGCATACTTATCTGACCGTGTCATAAATTCTGCCAATGTGTCGGGCGGGTTTTTGTCTAGAGACGCCAGAAACGGCTTGTCTCTAACTCCTTGCATGAGAGCGTTGAGCGCTACTTCTTCCGAGTGCTTTCGAACCTGAAGAGATTCGAAATTGAAACGTTTGATGTAATCTTTCAATAACTCTCCCTGCTTCTGGACTATATTATTTAAATGAGAGGGGGGTTTTAATTTCTTTTTTCCGCCGATGAAGTTGGTGAGAAAGGCATCACTCAGTTCGGCGAACGAGCTGATGGACCTCTGTTTCAGCTGTTTAAACCACAGCCGGGCTACGTCGGTCAGCGTAAGGGAAAAGGCTCGACACATCACCGCGTCCGAGGCATCGTGGAGCTCCATATAGGTTTTGAAGCATTCGATATGCTCTGTCGGGTCAGTTTTGCCTGCGAAAGGAGTGATTTGAGGTAACCGAAACCTTTCAGGCAGCCGAGCTTGCATAATCTCGTCAACGAAAGGGGACGCTCTTGCCTCGGACCTGGCCGGGTATGTGCTTCGTCCTTGCCTCATATCTGCCATTTCTTTCGCCATTTCTTCTCGCACTTCTCTTTTAAAATCTTGGATATCGGCTTTCCAAGGTTCGCCGCTTTCCGCCGTACCCTCTATCAGAGGTCGATTACGTCTTCTCCTATCTATCTCATGCCGAAGATCAGTCGGGGGCAAAGCGGCGTTATCTGACTGGGCTGGAGGCGGCTCGGGTTCACCTCGGGTTCACCTCGGGTTTGACTCGGGCGGATCGGCTGCGGTGCGGACGGCTGAGGGTCTACCGCGGTCGGGATGTGCGTTGTTTCCCCTTGGGGAGGCAAAGGTGGCTGCATTTGCTGATACATCCGTTCCAACATTTGCTTCATCATGTTCACATCGGACCGGATTTCTTGAACCTCTTGGTCCAAACCTTCGTTATTACGACCCTCTTGGTTATTAATTGTTCCGGCCGCGGCTCGCTGGCGATTGTTAGGTAAGTTCCGAGCCGCCGTTTGTTATTGGACCCGATGGTCCTGTGATTGCGACCTCATTCAGATCTTCTTCTGGGACCGTCCTACGAGTCGTCACCATGGGGAGAGCGTAAGATGACTTTTCGTAAACTGGATTCCCACAGACGGCGCCAAGCTGTTGATGCAAAAATCTGGTCCACCCTCTTTAGACCTTCGAGTACCTGCACAGGAAGAAGACAAAGGAGACCCTGGCTAGAGCAGGGGACCCTCCGATGCCAAAGTCAGGCTAGGAATCTGGGTCTTATTGTATTGAGGGGTTCTGGAGAGAGTTTTTGCGTACCTTTCAAGGTGAATGGACCACTCCATTTATAGATGTGAAAAATACCTTCTATCGTGCGAAGATTTTCCTCTTGATGACGAATACGAGATCTTCTCCCAGTATCACGGAGATTGGATTTCGTTCTGCTTACGCGATCTCGTGATCTCCGTGACAGAAGATCTTATCCCGAGATATTCGGGATGACGGCCCGTTTTTACGTCGTCCTTTCTTCCTTCGGATAATCTAAAGTGGATCGGCCGAGGTATATTTTAGCCGCTGATAAACCATACGAACCGACTTAACCGTTTACTCAGTTTTATCCTCCAAACCGACTCGGACGTTACCTCGGTTTCGTCGGTCATGATCTCCCCTCGGATCCATGTATCCCTCGGTAATCCGAGGAATAGAATCCGAGTCTCTGAACTTAGCACATTTTGTCCCCAACAGGTCTCATGTCATAAAATGATCTATAAAAATAGATGGATGGCATGGATGAAACACATAGGGGCTCAAAGAGCACCGACCATCAGCCATTGGCTGGTGGCAGGGAAGTAGCCAATCCGATTCCAGCTAGTTCAGTCACGAACGGGGGACACGGATTGCGTCCTACCCCCGCCAGCTGGGAACGGCCAAGATCTTTGAGTGGCCACCGTGATGTATGGGTCTTATCTACACCGTCCATACATTTTTTTCGTATCATTTTAGGGTGTAACCTGAAGACTTAGGTAGATACCAGACTCAAGTGCACCACACCACAGGAAGCAGCGGTGATAATGATTCTCACCGTGATGTTTATTTTCCATCCAACTTATTCATAAACTTACATAGACCTGGACGAAGAGAAAACACAAATATCATCTCCATCCAATTCTTCTGTGGCCCCCAAGAAGTTTTCAACGGTAAGAGTTTAATCCCCATTTTGTAGTCCACTTGAGCCTTGGATCTACCTCATTTTTGGGCTTGTAATCTAAAATGATACGAAAAAGTGGATGGACGGTGTGGATAAGATCCATATGTCACTATGGCAACTCAAAGCTCCTGCCCGTTCACATCGGGCGAGGGTAGGACGCAATCCGCGTCCATGAACGGGGATCTTCGTTTATATCATCGAATCTGAGTTCGTTAACAGTCGCTTTAGAGTCGCAAGTTCCACCACAACAGTACACTGCTGAGGTGGCTCCCTACTCTACACATGGGACCCAAATTCCGACTGTGACCCACACTAGATTTATCGTTTCTGCAAAATCAGATTGATAAGATAATCACAACCTTTGATGAATGAATATTCGTCTGTTGAGTTTGAACAGTTTACTTCTTTTTGTTTCTACCGTCCATTTGACATCCACAAGTAGACCTATTAAGATCATAATTTCTCTGTAGCTTTTGAATATAGTCCATCTACAGTGTAACCCATTACTTTGACGGTTAAGATTTTATCTATATGCCACCGTGGCTGTAAGTGAGGCGTACGTGTGCCGTTGTTGCTTTAAAAATAGAAATGTTTTAAGGGAGAGAGATCTGAGTCTTTCATCCGGTAAGTCCAGTCATCAGGTGGGCCACAAGTTTAGAGAAAACATGGATGGTTAGTAAAAACTGACCAACAGCAAACCACAAGCGGCCAGCTTGATTAACAGGCCAACCTAGTTTTCAGGACCCGGAACATACCAAGTGGGCCCACGTGATGAACAACCCTCATCTCCAACACGTTACACTTAAGCACGTGGGAGAGTAAAATTCCGAGTCCTTATGTTAGGTTGTCCTCGCCTCCGCCATTCATGTATAGTTGCCTTTTTCTTATTGGAGTTGGTATTTTCTGTTGCATCCGTCACGACTTATTGCAACTAATAGCAAGATGCAGCTCGTAATGGTTATGATAACAGCAGTTTTCCTATCGGTGTTATACACGAAACTCTTGGTGTATAAACCATTTCACCGTCCAGATGCTGACAATGCTTATTCATCCAGACTGTCCTTTCAATAGGTCAACCATAAAGCTGGTCCTCCGGCATGCAGACAATTCATTTGTTCTAGATAACTGCTGCGTACACGAAGCTAGAGGTGGGCATCTATTCGGGTCAAACCGGATTGGGTCCAATTCGACTTGATGCGATTTTTCAAGAACCTGACCCGAACTCGATCCGATCCGTGACCGAGTCTATCATAGTTGAGTCGATCTGATCCGAATCCTTGCTGGCCTGACCCAAACCGAGTCTGATTCAATCTGAGAAACCGGATCGAGTCGGATCAAGTTGAGTCTAGGGAGAGAAAGGAGGAGAGAAAGAATGAGATGTGGAAAACTGGGAGAGAAAGGAGGAGAAAAAATGAGATGTGGGAAACCGGGAGAGAAAGAATGAGAGAATGAATGGGAGGAGGAAAATTGGCAGAAAAAGGAGGAGAGATGGGTGGGTGCGGAGCTTCCTTCGGGTAGAGAAAGAAGAATTAGGGTTCGTTCGAATTTCGGATCGGATCGGTTCGGTTCGAATTGACCACAATCCTAACTCGACCCGATGTACGATCGGATCTGAGTGGTCTTACTCAATCCGTACTGATCCAGGCCTTCGGTTTGATTTGGATAGGATAAGATCCACCGGATTGGATCGGATTCTGCCCCGCTCTACATGAAGCGATGGTATATAAGAAAAGAGGATAGTAATTCCATATGTTATCTTCAAGTGCCAGACACGATCATGAATCTAAGTCATTGGTTACTATTTTTCTGACCATCCATTTCTCTGTACGTGTCTGTAACCCATGGTTCTGAAAACAATTCAATGAGTCAATTTAAAGTTGGGCCAAATCAACTTGACTCAGACGATCAAGTCTCTTGTAAAATCGTTGGTGAACATGACTCGGTCAAGTCTCAAAGTCTCGTTTGTAAACTCTGACAAGACTGCTTCACTTGATGTGACTCGACACGATTTATCCGGACGCGGATTAGCTACTGACGGCTTCAGTGTTTATCCCATGCTAAGGCCCGTGTTGCATCGACACTCGTCCATCCATTGGGAGATCCAAATCTCAAGCAGACCATTGCAGAAAACAGTAGGTCAGTGAAGCCCACCGCTGAAACTTTCTTAAGGCCCACTATAATGTTTATTTGAGATATAACTTGATCATAGGTTCACACAGGCATAAAAGAAGGGAAAACACAAATATAGGCTTGATCTAAAACTTTTGTGGCTATAAGAAGTTTTTAATGATAAGCGATCCATCCCCACTGTTTTATGTGGATAGCTCTAATTGATCTTTGGATTTGTCGTATTCTTTGGCTCATGCCTTAAAATGATCTCTCTAAAGTGATGAACGGTGTGGATACGACACATACATTGCGATAGGGAAACAAACTTTGTGACGTCACTTCACTAAGATAGTTATCGAAGACGTCAGTATCTACTCGGTGTCCGACTCAGCCGCCTGAAACCCGCTACAACCGGAAGCGGATTGCATGGTGCGCCACACACCACGAGCTTCTGTGGTGCATTGACGTCACCAAATTTTGTGCGGCCCACCATAATATGTGTTATATTTACACGAGAACATTTTAAGGCATTGGAAAGAAAATGAGGCATATTCAAAGCTTAAGTGGACAACACCACATAAAGCAATGGGCACCGTCCAAAACATCTCGGGATCCACAAAAGTCCTGATCGAAGCTGATATTTGTGTTTTCCTTTCATCCGGGTCTGTATGACATTATGAACAGGTTGGATGGAAAATAAACATCTTGGGGCCTTAGGAAGGTTTCAATGGTGGTCATTACTATTCCTACTGTTTTCTTTGGTGTGGTCTACTTGTGCTTTGGATCTGCTTCATTTTTCATCTCATACCCTGAAATGATCTCAAAAAAATAAATGGACGGTGTAGATATAATACATACATCAAGGTGAGGCCCACATAACTTAATGACAACAACACAATATAGAAGTCACTTGTGTATGGCACACCATGCAATCTGCTTCCCGACTAACTCATGAGGGCCTGTTTGGATTGACAGTATGGATTGTATAGTATTATATTAAAGGTGGATTTTTCTATTATACAATGTTTGAATTGGAGCTCGCGTCCGTGGATTACTATGCGCGCGAATACATCAGCAAATCAAAATTTTCAAATGGCGGTAATGTGTTTTCAAACGGCACTGCATCGTGCAGTGCAGTCTCTTCATTGCATTGTATTCTCAAGCAACATCGTAGCTATCTCTTTGGAGATACAATTGACAGCTGGAATCTGACATGTTGTTCCGGCCATATATGCAACAGCTTGAGCAATCAACGATCTGAATCAAACCATGTCAAATGGGCCTATTAACCTCTTCATCATATCTTGCTCTGATCTCTCTCCTCTTTCTCTCAGTTTCCTCCACTATTTCAATTCCAATCCGAAACAACTTCCTTTAATTCCTTTCCTCCCATTTTCCAACTCCCTCCCATTTGGATGTATTCTGAAATTGATCGAACGTATACATGAACAATAGCCGGATATAATACAATACACCCTTATATGTGAATCCCAAGAGGCCCTAAGTGGCTGAGGGTGTTTGTTTCTTCCTACAACTATCAATGGGATGGGTCGGGCCGGGCCTGGGTTGGTCTTTGCCTAGATTTTGAACCATTTCAGGTTAGCTGTATGCCCAGCCTTATTCAAAATTCTAATTTTGTAGGATCGAGCCCGACAGATTGACAGCCCTAATTTTTTTTTCTATATATGTGTGTGTGTGTGTGTGTGTGTGTATTATTGATAAATAGGTAATGCGTATTCACTTATATAATTAAAGCATCAATATCGAGGTTGATGTTGACTAGAGGTCCAGCATGCTTGACCTGATCCGACTTTAGGTCTAACTTGGACCAATTCGAACCGAGTCTGACCCGGTCACAAGTACCGAGTCGAGTACAGTCGGCACTGAGTCGGGTCGGGTGCAACGGGTATGTAACGCCCTGAAAATCGGGGGTCGAGTAGCAACTCAACTCCCGAGTTCCAAAACATCACTTATGCAACATATATGCTTATAATTTAATGTTGTCTGTGTTAATGCATTAATCATGAGTGGGATTATACCAAAACAGTAATTCATACTCCAGATCAAGTTGTAAAACGCTAGCGGAAGACTGAAAGACATAAATACACGTATATAAGTCAAAGATCACGATCGGTCTCCAGAGTATGAATGCATCATTGAGTCACCATATACATATAATAGTCTCAAAAATCAAAATGTCAAAATAGTACAACTACAATGATAATCCCTGTAGCCCCGTCAATTCGGATAGCCTAAACGAAGCCACCGGAGAACTGCATATAAGAGAACTCGTCCTGATCATCGTAGTAGTTAGGCTCCGCCTCAGGGGTCACGCCATCATCTGAAATCAAGACAGAGTCTGGTTGGTGTTTAAAACATCGTCCTGTAACGTGGGAGTGAGTGATCAACTCAGTGGAACAATAAAGTAAAGGTTAGCATGTTTTCAATTCAATCAAGCAGTAATGATAAAGCAGTAAATCACACATCCATAAGTACTCTTGTTAATGCAAGAATGCTATGAATGTATGATGCATGCCCTCGCCTACGCTCCCTCAACGACTTCATCTCACGTTCGCGCATGAACAACACTGTCTCAGTGCTTGACCTGCTACGCCTGAACGCATGTGTAATGCAGTGCATGCACATGATTACCAAGTTCTTATTAGTCCTTTTCATAAAGCAGAGTTGGAAAACTAAGGTACCTGCCTTATATCATTTCCCAATTGATGATCCATTCTAGGGTCGTCAGTCCTAGTAATATCATACGATGTTGCGGGTCTAGGTCACTACAAAGGGCTCGTCGCCATGATGCAGTGTAGGCCTAATTTATACTCTAGTTACTACGTAAGGCTCATTGCCTCAGCGTAAACTCAGAGTATGCTCGCGGTCACTACAAAGGGCTCATCACCAAATCAGTGTAGGCCGACAACTCGAATACAGTGTCTCATACCACCGTATTCAGCTCACGAGTCTAGGTTGCTCACTGGTCACTACGGGTGGACTCGTTGACCCGGCGTAGGCTGACAGCTCGATCACAGTGTCCCATACCACTATGTCCGGCTCATGAGTCTTAGGGGATCGAGGTACCAAGGTAAACAGGGTTTCACTGGTGAGTTCGGTATCTTAGGTTCAAACAATAGCGTCCATACATGGTGAACATACAATAGGCCAATTGGGTTACTTGGCGAGCTTGACTAATACGAGCGCACATTGTATCGATCGACATGAAGTGCATAAGCACTTCGTATGGCCTAATCACTGCCGACGACCAACACACGACTCGAGTTTGTCAAACACGTCCTACGTGGAAAATGAATCTCAGTCACGAACTCAAAGCCTGTTACCGATTACCTAGACTATACCGTAGTCCCACACATTCAATGTTAACAACTAAGCATGTGAAGAGGTCAGAACAGGAATAACCAAGTAGTTCGAGCATGTTATCAAGCATGGTATAAGATGTAACATGAACAAGAATCCATACACATGCATTTTGGTAATAAAGCGATTAAACTAATCAACTTACATGGAGGAAATCATACACATCACTAAGGTAGCTGAGAATCCTATCTCAACACATACTCAAGGCACTACTATACTAAGTACATACTTATACAAGTATTTTCACAAATACTTAGACTACACTTAATAGCCTACATAACATATATTGGCCCAAACACGTATTAGAACGAATCCTTTCGCCAAAGAGTCGTCACATGCATAACTAGTATATACACACGGCAATAAATCATGGCAAACACATTTTTAGATTTTATACGTATATAGTATTTTATACACATACAAGGAATACACTGAATTTTGCATAATACGTACATAGCTAAAACGCAAAACAGACTTCGCATTATACATGTGAAATGGCACCCAGATCATGAATCTATCATTATCCGACATTGAAAGCGTTGAAAACCATAACCTAAGCGTCTATAGTCCACACCTTATGCCGTAGAACCGTAACGAACTCGACAGAAACTCTAGGTTTTTGTCAACGATGAAATGGCAACCTATATCACGAGTTAAGTCAGCTATCTCGCCACTTGCAATAATTGAAATCCTAGAACAAATTAGGGTTAGGTTTTCTTACCTAAGAACAAAGTCAAAATCACTGGAATAGCGATGTGATAGTGACAGTCAGACACGTAAAATGACAGGATAGAGCAACAGGAATCTCCTCTCACTTCTTTTACACTTTCTCTCTCTTTACTCTCTTCTCTCTCCTAGGGTTTTCTCAAATTCGTATGGAGTGAATGAGAGAGGGTTTAAGGTCCTTATATAGGCCCGGAACTGATGGGAATGACCCCAAGGCCATGGTATACTTAGGTTATGTCCAAAGGGAGGCTGTTCCGTCTCAACGGAGCACTTCCGGAGCCCCTCATTGAGCCAAAAGTCGGACTTAAGCTTCCTAACTATGGATCTACGTCGAGTTAAGTTTTCATTTCAGTCGGGTTCCCAGATCACACGTGGCGGACCAGTTTCAGTTCAACGGTCACCGAAACTCGATCAGGGTTACAAGTACACGGACATGTATGGAAAATGTTCCCTGATCCGAGGGTGTATTTGGGTCAGATTCCGACGGTCTGATTGCTTATATCTGGCCCGCAAGCGACAAGTCTCAGATTATTTAAATTAGACTTAATTTTCTAAAGAAAACCACGTTTTCTCACACTCTTCGCTCTGGGTTTAAGCGAATAGCCTCGGGACACTATCTGGAGTTGATTTCTGAGATGGTTGTCAAGCCCAGTAAGGCGGTCCTAATTATATAATTTCGTAGTAATCGGACTTTCGACGTGTGGTCCGGATCCGATACGGAGTTTCAATGTGCTCCCGAGAGCAACCGGGTAATGAGATTAATCCTCGATTTTAGGGTAACCTAGCATCCATGATTCTACAAGTTTTGGGTCTTGCAGATCGTATTTAAAGTGATTCAAGTGAATTTCACAGCTAATCTAGTTTAACACTTAGTTAAACTCGTCTAATTTCTAAAGGATTTGGTCCTGAGTGATTTCTGCCTGAGGTGGTACTCGGGTCTTTGTACGAAATTTTTTGAGACGTTACAGGGTATCCATGGGCTGAAATCACAACTTAAAACCTAGATTCACTTGCCAAAATTGCAACCTCTCAATCAGCTATATGACATCTCATATCTGAGTTTTTTTAAATATATATGTAAGAGTCGAGTTTCGGATTGAGTCGAGTCAGTACCGAGTTGCATTTCGAGTCGAGTTACTAGGTGACTCGAACTGGATTGTTTGAGTTCGAATTGGACAAAGTCAACTCAATTTAGAACAACTCACTCATTCGGTTCAAATCGAGTCAGATCTAAATAAGTCAGACGAGTCGAGTTGTCCCATGCCCAGCTCTAATGTTGACAGTGAACTTGTTTGATAGTGTTGATCACATATATAAATCATTGTAGGACCCATAAATTTTACTAGTGCCAAGGGCCCTATGGATTTCATACTTTTTATGTGTAGTTACCTATGTATTTCCATCTTAAACAAAACCCAATCAAAAGTGATTATTAGCTATTTACTCATATTTACATATGTAATTGAAAAAACAAACACCTCTTAAAGGAAACAACCATGCTTCCTATTTACACCTATTTTGGCAAAGTTCACATAACTTAATGAAATGTGGGCATGTGTCGACACTATGTATAAACAACTGATGCAATCTCACTCACGCCCCAAGGATATCTCTCAACCTACTTCCCTCAATAACACATAGCCTGTTAGATCAGAATGACTCAGAGCCGTGCACACTTGTTTTCGAGAAAAGAGATTGTGAGAAGGACACGTGATCGTCGCACAAGTGACACGTGTAACCGAGCAGCTGTTGGAGCCAGTATTCTGGAAAACCAATGTGAACTCTGATCCATTAACTTGTGGATATGATTAGGGCGATCTCAGTCGTAGATCATGATGACCATAAGTCTTTAGTGGAAATCCTATTAATCATCAATGTACAGTGTTACATTGAATCTTCATTATTGGTTTGTTGAGTAGTGATTTCTCTGATAGTTCTTAGGAACTTGAGATTGGGCATGACAGTCAGAGTCATAGTCCATGGATCTCAATATCCTATTAGACCATGACTGTCACAGGTGTAAGGGATACACCTATGGACACCAATTCATGAGATGTACAGTCACCTTATGGGAGGGACTGACTTGTGATAGAATGGACAGTCTCCACCATCGAGAGCCAACTTAGCATCGGCTTATGCCTTGCCCCTACTCCGAACAGGAGTGAGTGTGCCATGAACAAATGATCCGAGTTTAGACTTTTAGTTACTCACATTGGCGGATCGAGATCAAGTCAACCGTCTAAGAGGGCATCAACTTAGGCTATACCATGAGATCAAGACTTGATAATGCATGAAAGATATACAATTAATCCTTAGACGCAATGACCTGTAAGGGTCATGATCTTCATTGTCGACTTTGGCTTTTCCTGCAAGGTCCATGCAGGAGCTAATAAAGTGGACATAGTTAGGTACTTCCATCAAGAGTTCTTGCACAATCCAATAAGGGATCCATTGATTTGCCTAGAACATGTTTATGGTCTTGATGTAAATATATCAGGGACTCATCAAGTGATTTTTCTACTAAGCCTAGCACTTTGGTTGTTTAAACGGCTTTTTTAAAGGTTTATAAACGTAAAAACTGCTTTAATTGTACTTGATGACAACTTGATGGCCCACTTCTTATTGGCATGGGATATGATCGTTAATGGATGGCCATATGGCAGTGGAGAGATTAGATCGTGAGTATACGCATAGATGAGACAGATCGGTGCACTTCCCTCACTATAAGTTACAAAGTTATGTGTACGGTGGCAAAGTACCATACTGATATTTCCCTAAAACCCTTTTTTTTTCCTTATTTGTTTGATCATATCCTAGAGTAATTGATATAAAAAGCCCTAGACACCCTTTCCTCTTAGGTGTATGAATAAGAGAGAAAGAGAAAGAGAGAGTGTAGAGAGAGCAAAGGAAGGAAGTCTCCATCCTTCTTCTACATCTTCTTAATCTCTGTGGTCCATACTTGTGGATGGTGGTGGAATTCATTGGCACCTACTAAAGAAAATTCCTTAAGGTATCTAGATCTCTCTAGCACTAGGATAGATCAAGAAGAGACCTCCTAGGTGGAAGAATCATCATCGACATATGATCAACACACACCATTGAATTTCAAGTACGATCTAACATTTTTAAGTTAATTATTAGATTCTAGAAATTCTACATGATTGTACTTGGGATATCTTGAGATTGAGAATTTATTTTTAGATTCGAAGAAAAACACATTCAGCTGCGTAATCTGATGAAATCCCATCAGCAATGTATGCGGCAAACTACTTAAACCCCATCGATGCCGAATTCTTGCAATTTAGGATACGCTTAACAAGGTTATCTCACATAATTATGTCAAAAATGAAGTTTTCGAGAAACGATCGATATTTTCACAAAGACTACAAAGGATTTGAAATATATTATTCTGGAATTATAAGGAGATCAGGGCATGAATGGAGAATTTTAATCCGGCTAGGATATGGCCGCGTAACCATCGAGGATAAAAGGAAACCTTGACTCAGTCACCACCTCTCCAAGTCTATATAAGGAACACTTAATGAATAGCTCTAGGTAATCGCCAACACATACACAACCTCTCTACACAACGCAACGCTGTCTATATTAGTTTTAGCCTTAGTTCCTCCGCTTATATCTTACCCCGTTGTAGTATGTTTGGAGTTTAACATGCCTATGTTTGGAGTTTAACATGCCTTAGTCCACTACTGTCCAATGCCATCTTCACAATATGCCTTAGCAGTAGTGCAAATATCCAAGACCATCGTCGTTGGATCATCGATCAACCAAGTCCATACTTAGAAGATTATATAAGTCACATCATGCTGACTGCACACCTCAACTGTTTGTACACGCGAACAGTTGTAAGTAATTGATCTTTTATTTTCTCTTTTTATGTTGTTGCCAATTGTAATTACAAGTTTACAAATCAACGATTGACTTTTATTTTTAATCCTAATCGTCCATCATTCTATTATTGAGAAAATTGATAACCATAATCACCATTGAAAGAAAAGTCCTTAGCTCAAGGCGAAAAGAATACATTGAATGACTAACCCTCCCCTTCTAAATCATCTTATTACTGTAACATTGGTGGTTGGACAGTCATATCAACTTTCATAAGTCTGATCTTATGGCTGATTTAGCACTTCGAGTCACAAGTGTTCAATCAATTTGAGTCAAGTACGACTCTGGCACGCCTAACACTATCTTAATCGCACACTTTAATAGATTATGGGTTATTCATTAACACATGTGATCTTATGTTTGATTGAATAACAACACCACCATCACACCAAGGAGCACTAATGCATTTACCCTTAAAATATTTTTACACATATTTTACATATTTCTAAAAGTTTTAATATTAACCATCAAAGTCTATATTTAAATTGTTAATAAATTAAGTCAACTCTGTTGGGAAACCACACACATTTGTCTTCTATGTGCAAATCAATGAGATTAACAATATATGAGATTTAATGAATGATAATCACTTCCAACACAAGCAAGTAAATCATCAAACATATAAAGTGTAAGAGACATTTTTTTTACATGAAAACCCCTTCAATATGAAGAGAAAAACCATGAGACATAGTTCGGTACAAATCTACTATAATAGAAATAATGGAAGTACAATCATTATGAGAACAACATCTCTTGGATACCCAAATACGTTACTCAAAAGGTGAATTTCAAGTAACAACAAAATAAAGGAATTTCCTCACCAACTAGGGATTGTAAAAAATCCTCAACATAACCCTTAGGACCCGTTTGTTTTTCAAAGAAATGGGAAATACAAGGGAAATGGTAATTATTACGCTTTCACTGCGTTTGGAAATTCATAGGACTTTGTGCCTGTAAAATTGGTTCAAAAGATGTAATTTTAATTTTTGAACTGCAAGGTAATGCATATGATATATCCATTCCGTCCATCTGTTTTATTACAATATTTTGGAGCATGAGATAAAAAATGAAGCGGATCCAACAATCAAGTGGCCCACGCCAAGAGAAACAGTGGCCCTACAAAGTTTTTAACGGTAAGTATTCGATCCCCTTTTTTGTATGATGTGGTCCCATTGAGTATTGGATATGCCTCAATTTTTTACTCATTCTATGAATTCAACTGGAATAATAGATGAACGGTGTGGATAATCAAAATGCATCACAGTGGGACCCACAGATATTTTGTAATATTCTTGATTTTCGTGTCTAAGAGTAAGTGGTCAAATCAAGTAAGTTGTAAATGCATGGGAAGTAATTATTACTTTTCTACACGGCATTTACCATTTCACCGTAAAATCGAACACGCCCTTAGAGAAGACAATCAAAGAGAGCTCATTCTCTTAATGATTGTACTTATATTATTTTTATTATAATGGATTTGCACCCGACTATGTCTCATGGTTTTTCTCTTCACATCGAAGTGATTTTCACATAAAAATGTCTCTTACAGCATGCATATTTGATGATTTGTTTACTTGTGTTGGGAGTAATTATCATTCATTAAATCTCATATATTGTTAATCTCATTGATTTGCACATTGAGGAGAAAGGTGTGTGGTTTCCCAACAAACTCTAATAAAGACCCGGTCAAGGCTTCGGGTCAATTGGATCATGTTGGAAACTCCCACCTCAAGTTAGAGGTTTACTTTTCCTGGATAGAGTGAGACTAGGAGCAATTAGGCTTTCTGCCAGGGTTGCCGCCCTATGAGCCTCGTTGTAGGGTGGTGTTTCTTCTTTCTGTCTTCGTTGTTGCTATGTATTCTTTTTGTGTTTTGTTATGATAGGCTCCACCCAGGTCCTTTTTCTTTTGGGCAAGCCCAAAAGCCTCCTAAGCTGAAATTCTGTTTATTATAATGAAGTTTCAGTTTTTTTTTTAGTTTTTTTTTAAATTTTAAGTGGAGTTATCAATTTTGAGTTATTGTCTAATCATGTGGTAAATGGGCTTGCTGCAATTTTGGGCTTAAGAATATTCACGATAGAGGCCATAACCTTCGAATATCCCAAATGAATCCTTACATATGTGCCATGTGGAGTGCCAAGGTGCAAGAGTCCCTCGGTAATTTGGCACTTGGACATGGTGGTTTTTGAATGTATGAATGACAACTTAATAAAGATTTTTTTTAATGATCATTCTTGCCGTGTCTTAGATTTGTAGATTAACATATCAGAAACTTGGAAGTTCAAAGCTTGTATCCGTTGTGCTACGGAAAGATGTTTATCGTTATAGCATTGTAAGAGCTAACACCAATAAATTATACGACTTAGAGAATTAAAGTATGTGTGCATTTTCACTGGTGTGGCCTTTGAACAATTATTGAATGAAACACGGTTAAGATGTCAAAGAATGATCAGTCAACATCGATGTGAAAATGGAAAATTAAGGAAGCTCTAGTGGTTTTAAAAATGCTTGGAGGTGAGGTTTTTATGTTTCTTTTAGTGTAAATAGAATATGTATCAGTAACTCTAATTGTCTAGTCTTTCAATAAGATTGGTAGTCTTTACCATGGATGCAAATTTACAACAGCCCATCCCAAGATGCTTATGCAACAAGAAACTCTATTGGTTCGACTGCAATGATTTTGTGACACTCACTTGGTTCATCAATTGCACCGACTCATGTTTATCCTAATAAAAATCAGGCATATCTAAAACTTAAAACGGTTATAAGATTGGAAATTGTGGGATAGGATGTCCACAATTGAAACCTTCCTAATCCATGATGATGTTTATATTACATCTAACTTGTTGATGAGTCCCATGTCAATGAAAGGATAAAAATTAATATCAGCCTGATCTAAAACTTAGTTCATTGATTGCATCGTCTCATGTTAGCATATGAGCTTGATAGAAATCAAGCATTTTTAAAGACAGGAAATTGTGGGATAAGACGCCCGCCATCCAAACCTTCTTAAACCTTGGTAATATTTATATTCCATCCAGCCTTTAGGTGAGTCCCATGACAATAATGTTGGGAGCGTTGCATAAAAACCTTAAGATCTCGCCTCCTAAAACACTAGAATTATGGGATATAATAAAGCAATGAAATAAATCAAAGCACAAACCATACGACACAAGAGATTTTACGTGGAAAACCCTTGAAGAGGTAAAAACCACGGGACCTATTCCAGAGCAACAATTCACTATGAAGTAGAATGCTACAACCGATCACAAGCACACCCGCTTGGATCAAACCTTCTTCACTCACGTAAAGTGGATGAACAATAAGAGAATAAAGAAAACGAAGAGATCTCACCGATCACGAGGACGTAAAAGCGTCGAGACGTCGACTGCGCAGTAGATCACCTCCATGAGCAAAATCCTCCCTTCCACAAGCTTCCTCTCTCCCTCTCTCTTTTTTCTCTCTCTCCTTGGTCGTGCAAACGCCTTATCATCCCTTAGAATAGCCTTAGGGACCCCTATTTATAGTTTAGGCAATTCCTCTTCCGCACCTCTACGAAACCGCCTCAAATTTACGCAGTCCGCACAAAATCCAAGCAGAATATGCGTAACCCTCGACTAGTCGAGACGAGTCCTCGACTGGTCGAGCCTAACCCTCGACTAGTCGACACCAAAAAATAGAGCTTGCTAGACTTTGAGTTGAGCAAGCCTCGACTGGTCGAGCAGCTCCCTTCGATCGTTCGAGCAGTTCACTCGACTGGTCGAGCAGCTCCCTTCAACCGATCGAGTAGCGTGATTAAACAAGATTTAAGACATCTGATCTACACTACCTCTCCTCTGAAATGAGGAGGAAAACCCCATCAAATCTTCCTCTTTCCGACTCAGGAGGAATTCGTCTTCTTCAAGCCAGTCAGGTTTCTACAAACCTCAAACTTGCCCTTGAGTAATGCCTTGGTCATCATGTCTAACTCATTATCGTCCGTGTGGACCTTCTCAAGCTGTAACACCTTCTGTTCTAAAGTATCTCTGATCCAGTGATACTGAATCTCTATGACATTCGACTTGGAGTGCTGACTTGGATTCTTACTCAAGTGTATAGCACTTTGACTATCGCAATAGACCACGTGCTGATCCTGCTTTAAGTTAAGTTCCTGTAGGAACCTCTTTATCCAAAGCATCTCTTTACATGCCTCTGTAACCACAATTTACTCGGCATCTATGGTCAACAATGCTATGACCTTCTGTAGTTTGTTCTGCCAAGACATCGCTCCCCTTGCAAACGTGAACATGAACCCCCAATGTAGACTTCCTGGAGTCTATGTCACCTGCCATATCTGCATCTGTGTAGCCTTCTAACACAGGTTTTCCCTCACCATAGAATAAGCTCAACCTGGATGAGCCTCTTAGATACCGCAGTATCCATTTCACCGCTGCCTAATGTTCTTTGCCAGGATTGGCAAGATACTGGCTAACAACACCAACCGCATATGCTATGTTTGGGGGTGTACACACCATAGCATACATCAAACTTCCTACCGCTGATGCGTAGGGTGTCTTTCTCATCTCATCCACCTATGCCTTTGCCTTTGGACACTGCTTGTCGCTTAATTTGAAGTGATCATCCAGTGAAGTACTGACCAGATTCGCTGCATTCATATTGAACCGCTCAAGGACTTTTTCAATATACCGCTCTTATGACAACCAAAGTTTTCTCTTGTTTCTGTCACGGGTTATCTCCATTCCTATGATCTGTTTACCCGAGCCCAAGTCTTTCATCGCAAACGACTTGCTCAACTCCTGTTTTAGCCTGTCAATCTTCTTGATGTCTTTACCCATGATGAGCATGTCATCAATGTATAACAGCAGAACTGAGAAATCACCATCTTAGAACTTACACGTGAACACACAGTGGTCCGATTCCGTTCTATCATATCCATGCTTTAACATAAACGAGTCGAACTTCTTGTACTATTTCCTTAGAGCTTGTTTGGGTAGTACTTACTCGACTCATATATATATATATATATATATATATATATATATATATATATATATTATATATATATATATATATATATATAAAACTAGGTTTTGAGTGGGTTTTGAGTTGATAGAGAGGTTGCAATTATGGTAAGTGAATCTAGGTTTTGAGTTGTGTGATTTTAGCCCGTGGATACCTAATGCGCGTGACCCAACTCAGTGTCGATTCGACCCAACTCGGTACCTATAACCAGGTCAAACTCGGTCCAAATTAGTCCAGTCCAAACCCAAACTCAGATCGGGTCAGGCATGTTGGACTCGGTATTGAGTTAGGTTAAGTTCAAGTCAGGCCTATTTCAAAACCGGATCAACTCGGGTCAGCCCTAACTCAATCGCCTCGACTCAATGCCCAACTCTAGTTTCAAGAGTGGGCTCCACTGTTTTCTCTAAGTGTAGTTCATTTGAGCTTTGGATCTGCCTCATTTTTTGTCCCATTTTACTAAAATGATCTTGCAAGGTGAATGGATGGTAATGAATGGATGGTGTGGATATAACACATGATGGGGCTACAGAATTTGGTGACGTAAACACACCACCAAGGTCGGTGGTGTGTGGCACACCACGCAATCCAATTCCGTATCCGGTGGTTTCCGTATTTCTTTGGGACTTTTTGTATCGTCTACCCAAGTTTCTGAATTTTGCACCTTACATTCGAGCTTTCAGTTTTGACAAGTGGGCCTCATGTTTTGATAATCCGGACCACCGTTCTGATGCATCCTAGCGTTGATGGAGTACACGAAAAAAAAAAAAAATCCAAGACCAAGAGATCCTGGCCACAAGTGGTGGAACCTTTTTAAGTTCAATGTCAACCATCGCTATGCCTCTCTTCTCAACCATTCATTCGTAGGCCACTGATCAAATGATAACGATGGTCTTTTCGAGGAGAATTTTGGGACATTGTCTATACACGGTGAGACACAATAGATTACTAATCTGAACTACAGAACAAAACATGGCCCACCTGTCACAATTTGTTTCAAACCGAAAGCCCAAGTACACTCTTAGGATCGTTTGATTCCAACTTGTTATTTTCCCTTTGACGGAAAGGAATGAGATCAGATCCACTGCAAATACTTATAATTTAAACACAACGGATTGGTGGTTAGAATCTTCCAATCAAGTGGAATTTTGGGTCGTGGGTTATCCACGGTGAGATAAAACGGACCAACGGTCTGGATTACTGAACCATTGCCCCACTTGTCAAGGTTCTTATAATTTCCCTTTGATAAAATGCACATGTTCATCACCTCTCATTGCTGAGGTGGTAAATCGCCTTCACCCATGTGATTTTCGGCACCTTATGATTTTTATTTTTATTTTTATTTTTTAAAAAAAAAGAGTGATTTATCTAACAAATTTTGCTGTGATCAACAACGGCCCACATCAATCTACGGATGGATTTGTTTATTTGCACATGAAACCAAGGGTAGATATCTGATAAGTGATTCTGTGAATGCTGAGATGTCTGTCTCACTTCTGTTGAATAACGATCTCATTGTAAGAGTATTATCCATAGGAGGCACTGGCCTGGCGCTTTTGGGCGGATTTCACCAGATCGTTGGACCGTCTGATAGGGCCGGCATGAGTTTGGAGGCCCAGTAAGTAAATGGGCTAGTCTGGAATCGGATATGCTGACGGCCCCACAAAAATCCCAAAGCAGCCCAGAGGAGCACCTTCTTTAATAGTGTAGTGATAGACCTAGGCCTATGGCTGAAAGTCGGGCGGGTTGGGTCAGGTTGGTGCTCAACCGTTGCCCAACTCAAGGTGACTATACCTCAACGCTAAGTCGCTAACTTGGGTTGGGAATTCTCAACCCAAGCCTAACCCGCACGGGTTCGGTTGGGTTGGTGGGTTGGTCGGGTAGATATATGCTAATATTTTCATTATTACATTAGTCTAGTATATTTTCAATGCACATCTTATGTAGTTATTTAAGGAAAAGAAGTTCATTTTTAAAAAACAAACAAGCTAAAATATAGACTACTACTCTTTTAAAAGTCATGTTGTGTATCTAGCAATCTATTTGGGAGAGAGAAATCCGGCTATCTTGTGAGCTTGAGTCATCGGAAATGACGTGGCCCAATGAAACCCAAAGGCATTGAAATTTCCTGTGCCTTCAACACAGATGATCCGCACTCAATTATATATAATTAATTTATAAGGAACTTATATATTGATCGGGTTCAGGTTAGGTCGGGCAACCTAAGACCTTGACCCGAGCCCAACCCAAGTTTTATCAGGTTGGTGTTTGTATGGCCCAAGCCCGAGATCAAACCCAATACATCTTGCCCAAGCCCAACCCAATGTCGGGTCGGTCACGGGTCGGTCGGGTTGAACCCGCCCAACTTTCTGCCTACCTAGGCCTAGGCTTATATGTTGCCAGTTGTTTGGTTCGGGCAGGATGGGGCCCATTTTATTAGGTGTTGCAATGGGTACAAGACCCAAAACACAAGCCCTAGCCAATAATCCAACGGCATACTTGTTAGATAGAACACATGTAAATATAAAGTCGGCCCAAAAATTTATAAGGCGATAAATGCCAGCCACAAACCCAACCAACAGACGGAAGCTAATAGGTCCAAGATCAGTCCATAATCAGACGAGGTGGACCACCCGGACCATTGCAAACCCCTACTATGTGCATGGAAACCTCACTAGGCATGTCAACCATCACTTTGATTTATTTCTCAAAGCATTGTTTACAATCTTGATCTTAAGACAGGCCCACAGAACAAATAGAGTGGCTTTCGTACTACTTGAAACTTCCAATCAACAATCAAGAGACAATGAAATTACTTCTGATCAATCATATCATATGATGATATGAATTAGATGAAAACAATGGATAGAACAATGTTTTAGAAATGAATCCGGGAACGAAACTTTTGAAAAATAATCAATTAAATAAAATGGATCATAGAAACTATAAGCATATCGATAGATCCAACAATCCGAAATATATCTTAACATTGAGCAGTGGTAAGTTTAAAACATTTGATGCTCCAAAATTTCCCAGGTCAAAGCATAATCCTGTTAAGAGGACTATTTTTCGGATTGGTTTCGTGTCATTTCCCACTTGAAACAAAACATATGGAATTAATCCTATCCAATCGATCAGTGGGGCCACACGTTTATACAAGTTTGTGAAATAGATCCAATTTTTAAGAAACAGATGATTTCAAAAGGAATATGAACATAAGAAATGATATGAAATATTGCAATGATTTCCACACTTGGATGAATTAGGAGTACTTATTGAGAGGATTAGATGACCAGGCACGTAAGTGAATTGAACTTAGGCTCTGTGCTCAACAATTTCCATGGTTGGAGAGAGAAGATGAGGGGCCATGAACATGTGCATAAGGAGGGCTATGTGTTGGGTGAGGGCGATACCCTTCTTCGGCTATCTCTTCGTGAATCTGGCAGTCCTCCTCAACAGGTAGCACTGCTACTTGTTCCCCATGTGGACCAGGGACAATAGCCTCTTGCACGCTCATGTGTTCTTCGACAACCACAGCCTCCGCTTCATGGTACATCTTCTTCTTCTTCTTTTTGGCAAAACAACATAGGGCGGCTGCTAGGAACGCCAGGAAGAATAGGCCTCCTACCGACACACACGCAACGATTATGACCGTGTGGTTATTGCCTGAAGGGGGAGATGGGGTTGGGCCGAGCGGAGGTGGTGGTGGAAGGAAAGGTGGTGGGACCACAGTTGAAGGTGGAGTCAGAATTTGAGGTGATGGTGGGACAGTATGAGGAGGTGGTCCCACAATTGGAGGTGATGCTGGGACAGTAGGAGGAGGTGGGCCTACATTTGGAGGTGATGGGGGAACCGTAGGAGGAGGAGGTCCCACAACTGGAGGTGATGGAGGACCTACATTTGGAGGTGATGAGGGACCAGTAGGAGGAGGTGGTCCCACAACTGGAGGTGATGGAGGACCTACATTTGGAGGTGATGAGGGACTAGTAGGAGGAGGTGGTCCCACAACTGGAGGTGATGGAGGACCTACATTTGGAGGTGATGAGGGACCAGTAGGAGGAGGTGGTCCCACAACTAGAGGTGATGGAGGACCTACATTTGGAGGTGATGAGGGACCAGTAGGAGGAGGTGGTCCCGCAACTGGAGGTGATGGTGGACCTACATTTGGAGGTGAAGAGGGACCAGTAGGAGGAGGTGGTCCTACAACTGGAGGTGATGGTGGGCCTACATTTGGAGGTGATGAGGGACCACTAGGAGGTGGTCCCACAACTGGAGGTGATGGTGGGCCTACATTTGGAGGTGATAGGGGAACAGTTGGAGGAGGTGGGCCCACAGTTGGAGGTGATGAGGGGCCAGTAGGAGGTGGTGGGCATACAACTGGAGGTGATGGTGGGACAGGATGAGGAGGTGGCACCAATGAAGGAGGGGGTGGAGAAGCATATGGGTAAGGGTAGATGTTATAACGCAAAGAGGGCATGGTTGGAGCAGAGATGTTGAAGGGCAATGTCTATGAGAGGTTTGGTATATGCAATGGGCATGTCTGCATTTGTATTTATAATAAAATGATACAACTAAATAATTTCAGTTTTACTAAGTCTCTCTATTTCAATATTTTTAATTTTTATGCAATGACTTGACTCACATGCTAAGGTTTTTGGATGGGTTGTCATTGGTTGCATTAAAATGCACTTTTACTTCTTTTTGGGCATTTCTCCACACCTTTAAAACATGCGACCTGTAGTTCAGTATAAGATATAATTTAATCAACGGAGGGCGGCTTATGTGAAACAGGGAACAGCTTAGTGGGTGAGGCCTTGACTGTTGGGCTCACCTTCATATATGTGTTTTATATCCAAGCCGTTCATCCATTTTGCTAGTTCATTTTAGAACATGATCCCAAAACTGAGGTAGATCCAAATCTGCGGTGGACCAAACCATAGGAAAAACAGTGGTGGTTGAATGCCCACAATTAAAAGCTTTAAGATCCACTGTAATGATTATTTACCAGAGACCATGCACTAAAATGAGCTGGACAGCGTTGGTATACAACATATGATTGGAGGTGGACCCTACTGTCAGGGCCTAACCCACTAACCTGTTACCCCTGCCCTACCTAATCCGCCTACAAATGCATGTACCCACGTGTAAAGCGTGTGGATCCACTATGAAGATCACTCGATGCAAGTCCTCAGTCAGCCGCCTTGGTTGAAAAGGAATGGATGGTTTAAGTCACATGTTGACGATCTTCCTCTTAATCAGATTATTGGACCGACCTGATTTCATCCCTGGTCAACTTCAAGATGTAGGCCCAGTTTTTAATGGCTTGGATGTAGTAGACACTGTACACATTAGCACGTGTGATGGGTTGTAAGTTAAAAGCCAATCTACAAGGCGAGAGAGGTCTGGGAGACCCAGACACGCACCCCTCTTCATGCCGCACCTCTGCACGCTGCAAGCATGTGGGGCATGCTAGCGGTGCATAAGGTAGTCCCACACAATCCATTTCAATTTTTTTTTTCATGCTCTCTGTGTGAGAGTGGAAAGCCTGAGAGCTGACCAGCCCCATTTTGCACACGTGATCATGTTCACAAAGGGGCCACCATCTGCACGGCTATTATGTCCCAGCCACTTGCCAGTTTGGCACGTGTGCTACAGTAAATTTGCTCGTGTAGACGAGTTCATGTGCAAGCCACACATGTGCCATCATAACCCATTTGTACAAGATTCGTTCCATTTGCCAAAAGGGATACGGCTATGCAGATGCTTTTGTTCTGGAAAAAGATGAGTCCATTGATCGGGTTAGGTGAGCTGCGGCTTACAAAACAAATATACATGTGAACATGGCTAGACTGTTTTTACCCGTTGAACTACTTCTTATTTAGTGACCCACCTGCTTAATGAACTAGATTTACTTTTGGATGAGAATATCTACAATGTAAGACTTACCTGATGGATGGTTTGGATATTGCATTTGTCAACCATCTTTGTACTTGTGATGGGGTGTACATAGACTTCAACACGCGTGTAGGCTTAGAAAAGCTCCCAATTATCTTTTACTGATAACAGATTGTCAACGACAACTTGCCATGTGCTCGGTGGATGATGTCAAATCATTATGGAGGTATTACAGGATTGGGTACCGCTCCCTCCTCTACCAGCTTGAACGGACAGGGGCTCTTAAGGTCCACCGTAATGTATGGTTTTATCCACACCGTTCATCCATTTCGTTATATCATTTTAGGATGCAAAGCCAAAAATGAGGCATCTCGAAGGCTCAAGTGGACCACACGGATATTATTAAAACACTACCGGTGAAAATTTTGGGTGCCACAGCTTTTTCGGAAGAAGCTGATATTTGTGTTTTACTTTCATTGGGGTCTATGTGAACTCATGAACATGAAGGATGGTAATCAACCATCACGGTGGGCCCTAGTAAGGTTTCAACGGTGGAGTCATTATAACTGCTTGTTCCTGTGGTCTAGCCCACGGACCCTTGGATCTGCCTCATTTCTAGGCATAATGATATGAAAAAACGGATGGACGGTGAGGATAAAACCCATACATAACGGTGGCTCTCGGAGCCTATGTCCATTCCTGGCCAATAACGGCCGGGGTATTACCCAATCCAGGCGGATTAGATACTAACAGGTTGAGTAGCGAGTAAGCGGTAGATTGAGTGAAAGATACCTCATTTCAACACTGCGCTCATGGTATCGATCACTAGTGAAGTGTCAACGACAGTGGGGTGTACTAACAAGCTAAAAACAAAAAAAAAAAAGTTGAGTAGCGGGTCGGCTATGGAGTGGCATCACTAAGTTCCGTAGGCACTATTATGATGTATGTGTTATATCCACACCGTCCATCCATTTTGAGATGTTATTTTAAGGCATGAGTCAAAGAACGAGGCAGGTAAAAATCTGTAGTAGATCCCACCACAGAAAATAGTAGAGAGAGTGATTGCCACAGTTGAAACTATCTTAAGGCTCACCATAATGTTTATTTGAAACCTATCCTACTCAAAAGTTAAAACAGACAAGAAATAAGAGAAAACACAAATATGCTTGGTCTAAAACTTTTGAGGCCTTTATAAGCTTTTAAAGGTGGATTAGCCACTTTTCGATTAAAATTTCCATCGCCAAAATACTTCTGGACGTACGCAAAAAGTTTTACGGACGAAAATTTTTGCCGGTAAAGTCGTAGATAAAAGCCCACCAGGATATGATAGGTCCACTGGAGCTTTGAATTTAACTCATTCTTTGGATATTGGATTTAACTCATTCTTTGGATATTGCTCTAAAATAATCCCTCCAAATAAATGAAAGGTGTGGATACAAAACATACATACTGGTGAGGCCCACGAAAGTTGGTGACGTCCCTTCAATTGCGAGCCTTGCTAGCATCCAATCCATCCAATGAGTGTGTCCCACCATGTTATGCATCCAAGTCAAAAATAAGCCAATCCAATTATCTAAGTGGACTGCACCATAGAAAACAATATAAGCTGTATCCCACAACTCTAATTTGCAAGTTGGGCCCACCTGATTATTCTATTGGCCCGATCGCATAGGTGTCCCGTGTGCAATTTTGATTTATTATCTATGGTGTGGTCCACCTGACTGATTCTTTATCTGGGTATACGTCATGATGCAAACGTAAGACGGGTTGGATGCCATACAGTAAGTTGGACTTGACGCTGCCATTGAAACAAGTGGGACTTGATAAACATTATTAAAATAATTAGATAAGACAAGATGCTGACAATTGAGTAATGCAAGAGATTTTCAAAACGTTTTAAGGGGATCGTAACTGTTAATTAAAGATTTCTCATATAATAGTAGTACACATGTTATTTTCAGCAAATATCCAATTTAGTTATTACACCCTCCTTTTTCTATACATGTGCATGGACGAAATCCGGACCATTCATCTCCTGGCCACGCGTCAGGTGATCCTTGGACTATGATTGGATGACTTTTTGAGAAATGTAATCAACATTCAGTGGTAAAGAGTCTTTCATTTGGAGGTTTTAGTCATCTTAGGCGCGTGAGATATTTGGTGAATGACCTATCCATGATGAACCGTCCAGATCATGTGGATGGTAAGTACCTGATAACTAGGATAATATATGCTTCCCTTTTGCATCTATAGAAGCATTTCGATACTCTGCAACAGTGTGATGGATGATACACAGGCACTTAGAAATTGAATACTCCGAATATGAACAAATCAAGGTAAACTGTCCAACTCATGGGTATTAATTTAGATGCGTCGTGAACCAAAAATTAGGATTGTTTGATCATTTGACTCAACTAATCTGATTTTGGTTCTCAGACTACTCACCGACTTTCACAATTTAATGAGTTGAACTTGAGTTAAATTATGCTGAGTTGAATTTGAGTTAATATATGCCACGAGTACAGTTTCTGAGTTCCTGCGCGCATACGAGCGTCATGCTATGCAAGAGTATCAAACAACTCCACTTGTAGACTAATGATGCATGGATACCATACCATGCACATATTTGCATTTGGACTCGGGAATCACCCATCGTCCCCACCGTCCCAATCCATCATAAATGCTTTGGATGTCTATGAGCATTGGACGGTTCCGATGCTTGGAAGCAAGTGCTTATTATAGAAAAGCAACAAAGAAAGACTTTGGGCAAGTCCATCGGGGTTATCCGCAATAGCTGGAGGAGCCGTGGAAATTCTAGTAGATGTGAACAGGAATAGGAAGATAGAGGCCAGGTCATCGATCGTCCATAGCGGATTAGCTGTCATCCGGATAACACGTTAGTGAGTGTTACCTGTGAAGCAATCTCGATGGATTTTATTTTTTTTTGTATATCCATGCCATCGATCTGTTTTTCCAGCATATTTTAAGATGTGATCTAAAAACTTAAGCAGATCCAAATCTTAGGTGGACCATACCACTGGAAACAGTGGCGATCGACCACTAAAAACTTGTTGTGAGCCACATAAGTTTTAGACCAAGCTGATCTTTGTATTTTCACTTCATCCAGGACATGTGTGACGAACAGTTGGATGGCAAACAAATATTGTCGTGGGCCTAGGAAGGTTTCAACTTTGGGTGTCATTGCACCCACTGCTTTTTATGGTGTGGCCCACTTGAGATTTGGATTTGATTAATTTTTGGGACCACCTATTCATATTAGCTGTTAAAAAATGGATGAAGAGTATAGATATACAAAAAATTTAGGTGGGCCCCACAGTCAAGGTAACGTCCCCTAGTGTGTTACTATTTCTTTTTTTCTTTTTTTTTTGGGTTAGCTTGTTAGTACACAACCATGTCAGTACACACACTCCATGTTAGCCACCCCCACTAGGGATCGATACCAAGACCTTAATATTGAAATGAGGTATATCCACTCAGTCTGCCAATTGAGCTATGGATCTGGGTGTTACGTGTATAATACCTAATCTGCTCTTCAAAGGTGATACAAAATCATAAGCAATAGGATCAGTATAGACAACTGATTAGTAGGAATTCTTGATAGGAAAGATGAGGTGCATGCTAAGTTAACATGCAACTAGGTGATTAGTTGTCGAGTCTACATATACATCTGTTGATGTTTCATTGGAGCAGATCTTTATCTTTTCCGGACGCGGATTTCTTTGGCAGGATGTTCCTGCGCAAGGATTCTGGGTGGGGCCTACTGCCATATATGTTTGTGAGAAATCAAACCCGTTTATCCGTTTTTCAACCTCATTTTAAGACATTCTATAAAAAATAGGAAGATCCAAAAATCAAGTGGGCTATAGGAGATGAAAGAGTGGGGAAATGAATGCCTACAGTTGAAACCTTCCTAGGCTCCACCTTACTATTTATATGCCATCTAAACCATTATAAGGTCATTTTCACTCAAATAAAGTGAAAACACTAAAAATTTAGACAGTTACAAAACTTTTATGGCCATATAAATATTTCAACGGTAGTCACTAAATCTCCACTGTTTCTGCTCGTGTGACCCACTTGAGTTTTGGATCTTCCTTATTTTTGGTCTCACATCATAAAATGAGCTTCAAAAAGGATAGAGGGGTTGGATTTCTCACAAACATCTGAGTAGGCACCACATAGAATCCTTGCGCAAGAACTTCCTGGGAAAGGCTTTGACAGGAAATCGGCGTCCATCTTTTCCTCTATATCTTTGATGCACGGTATGCTTTAGCAACATCATAGTCATTCATTCAGCATCTCCAATAGTTGGTGGTTTATTCATTATGATAATTTGATTATAATAGGTATAGTTAATGACAAGTGTTATAATAAAAAATTCAAACAACTTCGTTTGAAACTTAATTGTGTGAAATAACTATTAAAAAATTGTGTAATGATTCAGAATTTATGAGGTGGGGGCGGCTAACTGTGAACTGACAGTGGGGTGTACTAACAAGCTAACCAAAAAAGAAAAAAAAAAACTAACTAAAGCTCTAGCCAGAGAAAATGTTTGAAAAATATCAAGGAAGATGAGACTCAAGGCATATAAATATGAATTACAAGAAATAGACATCCAACCCGAGGACTAGAGATTCTAAGAATTAATTTTAATGAAAAATAAAAAAGAGTAAATTTTCACATGATTTTGTTGTTGAATTATATTATATTATAAGAGAAATTATTTTTCTATCATTCTCTATGATATTAGTAATGGGAATCTCTGTAAAATATAAAGGTTAGTTAAATCATCTAATGAGTTTATCGCCTTGTTTTAAGATGGGTGATAGATGTTACAAATATACCCTTAATGAATTCACTTTTATGTGTAGAAGTGGTCACTTCCTATAAGAATTTGACTAATTTCCTAGAGCATTTTTGAAACCGAGATAATGTAGATGGTCGTAACATGTAACTCTAAACCCCTCAAAAAACACTTAAATTACTGTATGTTTCACGTATGTTATACTTTTTAAAAAATTAGTTAAAGACTTAATTCACTCATTTCTTGTAGTCTAAACATGATTTACTAAATAAGGTTTAAGACATTTGTCATCATCATTTATGCACGGTAACTTTTCTTTTTGTTAAGTTTTATTTGTTTGAAATATGTGAGGGATTGTTATATGTATTTCGACAAAAACTGTTATGGGGAAAACACACCGACCTACTGCCAATGGGCCAAGTCGAGTACTTGTTCAACCCCAAGTATAGGGTTATGATCTAGTAATAATCTCAGTAAGACCGAGATCAAATCCACAAGGACTGAACCTTGTACGTAATCTGAAAGTAACTCGAACTAGAACTAGGCGAAGATAAAATCTAAATCAGAGGTTTTTAAGAGAGTAATGGTGAAATATTAAACTAAGACTTCTGAAATTCAAAGGTGAGAAACTAGGGTGCCAAGGATGGTCACTTGTAAAAATCAGGGAGATCTATGCTTGATATAACCTTAAAAATTAAATCTGAACTTCTTTTGATCTAGTCATCAATAGATAAGAGGTATGAGAATTAGACTTGATTCCATTACAAGGTCATGCCCATGAGACAAGGCAAACAACAGAATCTAACCAATCCACATCTATCTAAGAAGGTTATGAACATTAGGAAGGGTTCTAGCAACCAACCATGCCTAGGAGACGATGGTGAACAACAGGGCCTCCTAATTTCATAATCATAATAATGAAAAGGACATCCTCAAAGCTATAGCAGATCTATTGTAATTTAAGTCACAACAAACCATTAAAAACAAAAGGCATTCCTTAAAATCAAACTAGAATTAAAATCAGTATAGGAATCAAAAGGCATAAACAAAAAAGTCTCTCATCTCGCTACAAGCTTCACCTCTTAGTCCTAACTAAGAGGCTTAGCCAGACATAGACATGATAAGGCTAATATTTTTAAATAAATCCATAGAAAAAGAAAGAAAGAAAATAAATAAGAAGAAGGAAACTTGGATCTCCACCCGCTTTCCACGTGCACAAGATCTCCATGTCCAAGATTGAATGAATTCTCTCTCTTTCTCTCTCCTTTATAGAGGCAAGGGAGGGTTGGTGGAAGGGGCTTGCGTCGGTCGGTGCAACTTTACGTAGCAAGAAAGTCGTGCATAAGAAAGTGCGACACGTTTGCGTTTGGAGTGGCTTTGCGACGCGAGATCAACACATCTGTTGATTCTGACACCTTGGCTAGGGTTATGGCCACTTGTTGCAACATGTGGACGGTCCAGATCATGGATCCGACCGTGTCGGGATCACAGAACGGCCCACGGAGGGCCGGACGTGCAAATGCACGTCCCTGCGGAAAACAGGGTATGTTGAGATGTTCGGTGGGCCCCACATTGGTGTTTTCGGAGAAATCCAACCCGTTCATTGATTCCTGATGAAATTTCAGTCAGAAAGGAGTGATTTTGGTAGAGTTTTGGTGCGGCACTATATAAAATCAACTCGTCATTCATCCTGCGTTTTTCGATGATCCACGTATGCGTGTGTGCACGGGTCCAAAAAGACACCTAGGCGAGGGTCACGCCTTCCAAGAGATGAAATGGACGGTCCAGATCATCAAAATACATGATGGGTGGGGCTCACAATCAAAACCGCCGATCGCATGTAAAGACGTTGTTGTGTCTTCAATTTTTTTTTTAGAAATAGTCGGTCAACGCCCGCTGATCGACCTTGGGAAAACTGGTGCGCATCGGGATTATGTGTACATGGTGTACACACATCGTGTGTGTGGGGTCCACTGTAATGCGCATGTAAGATCCGCTCCGTCCATTTGTTGTGTCACCCCATTTAAGGGGTTGAGACCAAAATTGAAGTATATCCAGATATCAGGTGGGCCCCAAATCAAGATTTTAGGGGTTGATCATCCGTTGGGCTACTTCCACAAAGATCCAATGGCTGAAATTTGACCTATACGGTTAATTTATGGTCCTCATGCCATATATGAAGTTTCGAGCCGAACGGATGGTGGGAACCTTATGATCTCACATTCTGAATGATTTTTAAACCCGTTTGGACCTAATCACTTGATTTTCTCAGATATCTGGCGTGCAAATTCTTCAATCTCGGTCCCCTCGGGTTCGTCCCTTGCCTTGGTGATTCTGGAGCATCAAATTCATGCATTTAGCGCCTTTTTCAGTCCAAGCTCCTAAATACACCTTGCAGTACAAACACGATTAAAATATAGCGTTAAACAATATCATGTTCATAAATTTGGGTAATAACTGGGGTCTAATATGCAATATTTGACCCTCAACAGTACTCTGATAGCAAGAGGTGTGACCCAACGATCCAACACTCACCTCTCGATCGACTAGAAAAAAAGCTCCATCTCTTGGCTTCAGGTCGCGCTTGACCTCATCAGACCAGAGTCCGATTGAGGAGCTCGATCCCTCAGCATTGGGACGAACTCGACCCCAACGTTTGGCCAAGCTCAACCTCAGTGAATAGGTCATACCCAAGCTCAACGGATAAGTCGCACCCGACCCCAACGTCAACCCGAGCTCTACCTAACCGACATAGTCGGCCTACGATCCGCGCTGAAGATCACGGAAACTATCTCTAACATAGTTCTCCTTGCCAAAGATCAAGAAGGATCCCCACCGCACGTAAACTCAGAATCCTACTAGGATTCTGTCCCCGCCAAAACAGGGATGATCGCACCCTACGCCACCACCTCTTCCCATTTAAAAATAAGATGATCCCCATAGGGGAGAGGTACGCAAAATCTCTAGCCCTATACCCTCGACACTCAACTGACCTAGATTCCTGACTTCAGCATCGGAGGGTCCCCGGCACGAGATAGGGTCTCCTTTATTCTTTATGCAGGTTCACGAGTCAAGGAGGGCTAACCAGGGTTCTGCATCAACAGTTTGGCGCCGTCTATGGGAACGATATTTGAAAGTCGTTCTTACTCCATCACAATCCAGCAATGGCAAGAGAAAAAAAGAAAGCCTCAGCCTCCCCAAGCATGCTCGACCTGGTGTAGCCGGAGCAGTCAGCTAACTACGAAGGTTCCTCTTAGAAGATACAAGTCGATTCTGCACCTGTGGGTCCCAAGCAACGATCCCACTGCCGTGGAGGTCGGCTCGTGTCCCTCGAACGACAAGTCTAGGCATTAAATAACAACATGAGCTCTATGAAGTGGTTACTGGAGCAATTGCAACCCCGCCCGACCCAAGGGGCTGAGCATGCTTTGGGACAGACGGTCCCAGAAACTCGCAGTGCATCTGAGGCACCTGCCCGCTCCCAAACCAGGCAGGACAATGTCTCCAAGCTCGTGCCTTCCCATGTCTCTAGCACCGCCACTCTAGCGGAGACCGACCCACGCCATGAGTTGGAGAAAAAGAAGCACAATAAGGCCTCCGGGGCTGCAGACGAAGTAATAGTCGAAAGCGAGAGCCCCTGGGAAGCCGAGCTCAAAGATTTGCGAGGTCGGATAAGCGACACGCGGCAAACCTATCGAACGAACGCCCCTACCCCAGTAAAGGTAATGCTGGAGGAAACAGAGCCTCCCTTTACCGCCGACATAATGATCGCCCAGATCCCTCCAATGTTTCGAATGCCACAAATCACCCTATACTCAGGTACTACCGATCCTACAAAACCCCTAGAGTCGTTCAGAGCATGGATGGAATTACACCGCGCACCAGCTGCAGTTATGTACCGAGCATTCCCAATAACTCTGACCGGGCTAGCCTGGATGTGGTTTCGACAGTTAAAGCCACAATCAATCAGCTCGTTCGCGCAACTTAGCAAAGCTTTCATCGCCGACTTCATCGAAGGAAAACAGAGCCTCAAATCAGCATCCCACTTTCTCTATGTCATCCAGAACGATAGAGAACTACTAAAAGATTACATCAAATATTTCAAGCTAAAGGTGTTACAAGTACAAGCACACTCAGATGAGATCGCCCTAACCGCGATGATGGGAGGTCTACAGGATGGAAGATTTCTCTTCTCACTCGATAAAAATCCTTCTATGATTATGGCTGACCTCCTCAATAGAGCCAAGAAGTACTCGAACGCCAAGGAGACCGCCAACCTGCGAAGGGCTACTCGGCAGAAGGGAAGCTCGGCCAAGGAAAAATGACTTAAGGAAGAGCCAGCCCCAACCGATAGCGACAAAAGGAGGAAAGAGAACGAGCACCCAAGAGGGCAACGCCCAAGCAGACAACCCAACAGCAGGTTCAGCTCATATACCCCTCTCAACACGACACATAATCTCTAGCCTTATACCCTCGACACTCAACTATACCCAGATTTCTGACTTCGCCATCGGAGGGTCCCCGGCATGAGTTAGGATCTCCTTTGTTCTTTGTGTATATTCATGAGTCAAGGATGTTGTAATCGGATGTCTTAAATATTGGCATTACCGCACTGGTCGACCATTCGAGGGACTGGCTTGACCGGTCGAGGGGGGCTGCTCGACCAGTCGAGGTCTGCTAGACTCAAAGTCCAGCAGCATTGTTTTTTGGAGTTCCAGGCCGCTCGATCAGTCAAGGGGCTGGCTCGATCGGTCGAGGGTGCCCTTTGACCAGTCGAGGACCTGGCTCGACTAGTCGAGGGTTACGCAACCGGTGTGCGGACTGCGTAAATTTGAGGCGGTTTCCTAACTATTCCAAGTCGGTGCGTAAGTGGAGTTTCCTAAACTATAAATAGGGGTCCCTAGGGCCTTTCTAGGGTATGGCTAAGGCTTCCTAAAGGGTTTCTAAGGGTTTCTAGAAGGGGTTCCAAGGGTGCAAAGGGTGTAACAAGGGTGACATTCGAAGTTGTTCGAATCGGGTAAGTCTTTTCTCTTTGCAATGTGTGATTTCATAGTGGAATTCTGTCGCTTTGTGCCGTGGCTTTTTTCCTCAAGGGTTTTCCACGTTAAATCTGTGTGTTCTCTTGTGGTTGCTTGGTGCTATTGAATTGTTATCCTAGATTTAGATATGTGTGATTCCGTAGCACAAATCCCCAACAAGTGGTATCAAAGTAATCGTTGGGGCACATATCTGAATCTGAGGAATTAACATCAATGGGAAGCACTAGGTATGAGATTGAAAAGTACTCAGGGAAAAAATAATTTTGAGTTATGAAAGATCAAGATGATCAGTTCCTTAATCAAGTAAGACGAAGATGGTGCTCTTGAGGAGCGGAAGTCTACTATAACTGATGATTATTGGAATACTCTTGATAGCAAGGCCTTATCATCGATTTGTTTATGTCTCACGGATGAGGTTCTCTACAATGTCATGAGGGAGAAAACTGGAGCAGAGTTATGGGCAAGGTTAGAGGATGCCTGTGCGAAAAAATTCTCTAAAAATCGCCTACACTTGAAGCGGCAGTGTTATAACTTTAAGATGGCAGAGGGTGAAGATCTGGAGGCTCACATCAGCAACTTTAATAAATTGGTTTGCAAATTGTTGGATATAGAGAAAGTGATGAAAAATGAAAAACAAGCATGTATGTTGTTGAATTCTCTTCCGGCATCGTATGAGTCATTCAAGGACATAATGTGCAGCATGAATAAAACCCTGAGTGTCGACACCATTATCTCAGCCCTTCAAGGGAAGGTCATGAGAAAACTTAATGTCGACATGTGGATTACTTCTGATGCACTGTTAAAAGGGGTAGGAATTCTGAACAAGGTACAGATTCTTCAAGTTCTAGATCCAAATCCAAGGGCAAGGGTAAAGGAAAGGTAAAGTGTTGGAATTGTGGGATGGAAGGACATGTGAAGAAAGATTGTGAAAATTCTAAATCAAAGAGAGAAGATTTTGAGGCTTCATACAGAGAGGCCAACGCTGCCACGTCAGATGGATCGAGTGGATGTGATGGTGATGTTTTGTCTGTGTCACGATCAGACACTTTTACGATGATTGTAAGGACGAGTGAATTCTAGACACAGGGACATCTTTTCACATGACTCCTCATCAGAGTTGGTTCACCAGTACAGGAAGTGAGATGGTGGATAGGTATTTATGGGCAATGACAGCACCTGTAATGTTGTGGTTGTTGGTACGGTGCATATCAAGATGTTTGATGATACAGAGCGTACCCTGACTGATGTGAGACACGTTCCTGACATGAAGAATAATCTGATTTCTCTTGGTGTACTTGAGGCGATGGGCTATAAGTTCACAGGTATTGATGGTGCTCTTAAGATATCTAAGGGGGCACGGATAATCGTGAAAGCGTAACGACTCGGTAACTCGTACAAGTTGATTGGGAGCACTTCAAAAGGTGGAGCTGCAGTTGCTGTAGCGGATTCCACCTCCGCACATGTGTAGTATGTTGAGCATGGCCACATGAGCGGGCAGGGCAGGAAGGCTGAGACGTGCGGATAGGGATACAGAGCAGGTGGAGCAGCCACCTGTGGAAAGAATCACATGGCATAATCACGAGATATCGGTGAAGTATATGGACGACTCCAATATTGCAAGGGATTCATCTTCTGTTCAGAAGGCTCTAGATGAACTTGGTGCTGAGAAGTAGAAGGTGACTATGGGCGATGTGATTGACTCGTTATAGCAGACCGACATATGGGAGCTGGTGGAGCTTCCAATGGGCCAGAAAGCGGTTGGATGCAGGTGGATATTCAGGAGGATACAGCATAGATATAGGGCGAGGTTAGTAGCGAAGGGTTATGCTCAGAGAGAAGGGATCGGCTTCTCAGAGATTTTCGTGTCGATGATATAACAAGTGTCTATTAGATCCGTGATTGACGCTGGTTGACTAATGTGATCTTAAGCTGGAAGGATGGATGTGGAGTCTATACTTCTGCAAGGGATTTTGGAAGAGCATATCTACATGAAGCAACCAAATCGGTTTGAAGCTAAAGGGGCTGAGAAAAGACTTTGTAGGAGGTCGTGGTACAACCTGTCGCCTAGGCAAAAGTTTAATTCTTTTATGGTGGGTCAGGTATTGTATGTTAATGACATGTAGATCGTTAATTATGACATGTCTGAAATCAATGTACTAAAGACTCGGTTAAGTGAGACATTCAGGATGAAGAATCGGGGGGCTGCAAAGATAGTTCTGGGTATTGAGATTGGAAGAAGAGTAGGCTTTGGTTATCTCAGGCAGAATACCTTGGGTAGGTATTGATCAAGGAGGTGATGGACCATGTAAAGCCGGAGAGAGTTCCTTACGCGTCTCTCCTCAAGTTTTCCTCAGGACATGTCTCAAAATAGATGAGGAAAAGTGGGATATTTCATGAGCCTTATTCGAATGCGATTGGTAATGTTTGTCATGGTCTGGATTAGACCGGTTATTTCACAGGTTATCAATGTTATGAGCAAATACCCCGACAAGCAATATTGGGTAGCGGTGAGATGGTAAGAAGACTACATCTTTACTTTTGGGAAAATAGGGACAAAGTTGGTTAGGTATATGATTTAGATTACACAGGCAGTGTGGATTCCAAAAGGTCAACTTCAGGTTACTCGTTTGTACTAACGGGTGGAGCAATTAGTTGGATGTCCATGTTATCCGACAGGTGCTTGAGGAAGGAGGCGTAACTCTGGAGTAGATTCACATCTACGTGAATCCGGAAGACATGATCACTAAATTCGTGATGCAAAGATAAGAGAAGAGGTCAAGAAGCTACACGGTTGAAGATTGAAGACATGGTGGAGATTGTTGTAATCGGATGTCTTAAATCTTGGCATTACCGCGCTGCTCAACCAGTCGAGGGACTGGCTCGACCAGTCGAGGGGGCTGCTCGACCAATCGAGGTCCACTCGACTCGAAGTCCAACAGCATTGTTTTTGGGAGTTCCGGGCCGCTCGACCAGTAGAGGGGCTGGCTCGACCGATCGAGGGTGCCCTTTGACCAGTTGAGGACCTGGCTCGACTGGTCGAGGGTTACTTGTAACACCCTGATTCTCATAACCCGAGGATGATCGTTCAAGCATGAGAAACCCGAGGGTTACGTCATACTATGTAACTACCATTCTTGTAATGTTCAACACCTTTCATAATATCCACACATAACTGCTATATAAACTAATTAATCAAGTTCATCATGTGTGAGGGGAAGTTTAAATAAATAAATAAATAAATAAATAAAGTAAAGCAAGATCCCATAGCAGGGGATTTTTAATTACAATTTTCAAACCAAGCAAAACTAAGATAGTGTCTGAAAACATGAAAGTAAATAGATCTTATATCATCAATTGAGCTCCAACGGCTCAACTATGTCAACAGACTGTCCTTCCTCTCCATACTCCTCATCAGTTGCACCAGGGGTGTCGTCATAAGTGTCATCTTCCTCCGTCGTACCTGTATCTATTTGGTGCAATCGCACGATTGGGTGAATGAAAACTCAGTGGGAATTTTCCTCATAGATTCAATCATATCACATTATTCCAATGTAGGTTAACATAGCATATTCAATTCGTAAGGCAGTACAACTACATATGCATATACATGGATGTATGAATGTATGTTCAAGTCACAGATCTGGGTATGCACATCTACCTGTCAAAATAAAAGACCGCCCGCGGTAGGTAAACTACCTAGAAAAGGCCATGAAGGTGAGTGTGCCTAAGGACGTCCTCTTGGAAAAATACTCGGGGTACGCCCGAGGAGGTATTAAAATCCCAGAAAAGCCTCATAAAAGAAAGGAGTGGCCCATAGTGGTGCAAATGTGCATACTCTGATGGTTGAATTTAGGTAATAGAACCTTTAGCAACCCAACGAGATGTGACTTACGATGATCACTCTGAAAAACTCTCATGTGATGCGTGGATGTTATGCACCATGACACTTATGTATGCTTCATTAATAAGATAGGAATGTCCATCAAATTGTAAGTACGAAACATCCATCCATGAATTCAATGTGGCTTTCCATAATTTCTTTACATTCAACGGAGGCTTACCAAGCATCATGTAAAGCCTCAAGTGAGCTTATGAATTATTTAAGAGTCCCTTTTATATCTCTAAAGGAACCGTCTTATACACATTCCTTGCACAACTCACAATGTAATATGACTTAAGAGTTGTAAGGCCCAAAGTCATATTATTAGAATTAAGCTCACGATATAGAGATGTCAAGAGGAATTTGAGTACTATGATCAATCCATAACAACTATGAGAGATGGAATTTATATCCTTACTTGGAGCACTATTTGGGAACAAAATTGCATTTCCCATATTGTAAGATCTACTCCTAAGCTAGCATCAAGTAAGCTAGAACTAGAGAACATAGCAAGTCATGGAGTAATTTTTCAATATACAGTTTATAGATAATCTGGCATGAAGTTTCATGTTCTCATCATGTGTAATGGAAAACTAATCATAGGCAATAAATGTAGCATGGAAATTATAATATAATACTTCCTACACATAATCAAAGGAACATGACATCAAAAGATTACTTCATGGAAATTCATTCAACCAGGAATTTGAAGTATACAACTAGGACTAGTAATTCTCCATATTGGGTATTTAATCTACATGGGAATTAATGAATGGAAGAAGCTGTGGGGATGCTCCTCACCTTTGGTGGTTACTCTACTTGTTGATTTGGGATGTCCTAATGCAGGGATCTTGTTGGGACTTTGTTGAAGGGAAAGTGTTCTTCCGGGTAAGTGGTTTCAGTCAGTCCCTGTATAGATGTTAACAAGGTAATGGTGAGTTGTGACTGAGATGACTCAGTTGGACGCCTCCACTCATACCTAGTTGAGCCTCCAATCTAGGAAACGTTTGTTGTAGTAATAGACTACTAGGTTTTGGATCTGTGGTGATGATTCAGATCTCTAATGAATGACCAGCTAGACTTAGATTAGACTCAACTCACTAGAGAGGCCCAGCGAGTCAACTCGTGACCGAGTTGAGAAGGAACTTCAAACGTAGGCAGGGGTGTTGGGTTCCATACCTGGTTATTGTGTGATCCTGTCGATGGTGAGGTTTGGTCAGGTATTACCAAACCGAAACTGCAACACGAAGTTTTCCTTGGTCAAAAAACTATGGACTCGACAGCAACTCAATCATTAACTCGATCAGGATAGTGGTCGGTTTACCTAGAATTGTCCATTGATTGGGATTGTCCCACAGCTGATTGGGTCCTCTTGATCTATGGTAAACGAACGTTATCGAATCGAGTTAGAAAAGATCTGATATGCCAAAAGTCAGAGATATTTTTCCCAGACCCGATTCCGGCCCCTGTTTTGAGGTTTAACGACGGCTAGGAACTCGTCCTAGTCGATTCTCTCAGACTCTCTCTCTCTCTCTCAGCTTCCTCCTTTCACTCACCTTGCTTCTTTCTCTCTTACCATTTCCTTCCTCACCCTCAGCTCTCTCTTAGAAATTAGACGACTCGAGCTGAGTTGATCTGCTACAAAGCTTGCAACTCGCTCAAACAGCGCCCAAAATCTCTATCTCTTTCTCTTTCTATTTTCTATCTTTTTCTTCTCCTTGGGATTCGCCTTAATATCAGGTTATTTATAGTCATTCTATTTCTGGAGAGTTCCACCGCTAATCACGAAGATTAGCGTGGAAGCAAAACGGTTTAGCCGAGAATGGCTCGTCATCAGGGCCACTCCGCGTATTAGATCTCGTGCGTGCGTCTATAAGACCTATCCTAGCGGGCTTTATGTGTGGTGGGCCATATGATGAACGGTCTAGATGTGTGAAAAGAATAGTTCTATGGGATGTGGGTCCAATGGCAAGATTTGGGAAGATGATAGATTGTTAATGGCGTTTTCACGTGGGACAGTTTATCCACAGATCAGGGCCATTTGGATGGTCCTGATATGTCCTAACAGTAATGTGGGTCCATCTCATGGTGCAAGGAGAGTCGTTGTTTAAGATGCCTGTTAAGATGGGGAAGGTTTGAGACGTGGCTGTGTCTCGCCAATTTCTTGGCCTCCTTACGAGATGTTCCGAACAACCTTAGTTCAGACGTCCCAGATCTCTCCGATGAAGCTCCCAGAGGGTGAAAACGTCCGGGATGGGTGGTTGCTATAAGCGAAAAGATTCTTTCCGCCTTCCGACAGTTAGGGGTGCAATTTTGGAAAACGGTAGGGCTCACAGGGATTTTTCTGTGTACGTGGCACCCATCCGACAACCTTCAACGGTCGGATTGGTCAGAGGTGTGGCGGACGTGGATATATTGTCCCTGTCAGCATCATCCTCTTACATTGCTCGTTGAATTGCGGACAAAGGCGGCACGAACGATTTTCAATTTGAAATCTCCTCATAGTTGTGGTTGGTGGGACCCTATTTGTCATGTGGACGGTCCAGATCTGGTTTCCTCATTCAAAAAACGCTCGTTTGCACCATCGAACAGACGACATGGTTTGAACGAGCGTCGGACGAGAGAAAATTTTGAAATTTCCCAGCTGTGCGATTTCTATCAGGTCAAAGCTCGTTTGACCCGATATGAAAATTTTATGTACAGCGCGAGCACACAATCTGTGTACACGCACCGATCAGAAATGGCATCCACGCTGTGATCTTGTCCGATCCACACCGTTCATTCATCTTGCAAGATTATTGAACATCTAAGGTGGGTGCTTTCGTAGGTCCTAATTCATTATGGATGAGCTCTGAGTGATCAGTTTATCTTACAGGGTTTATGAGTCGCTCAGGTCTGACGATTAGTCCATCTCCGTTCTTGGAAAGGCTTGCACTAGGAAAATTAGTGTTGATAACCTCAGTTAGACGGTTAGTTCCCATTTAGTTATGTTAGTTTAAGTAAGGTGGTTTATCCTATTTCAAGTTGAAATTTATGCAAAAATTTTAAGGTCGTTACAGTTACACAGCCAATGCGCGGACTGCGTAAATTTGAGGCGGTTTTCGGACTATTCTAAATCAGTGTGTAAGTGGAGTTTCCTAAACTATAAATAGGGGTCTCTAGGGCCTTTCTAGGATATGGCTAAGGCTTCCTAAAGGGTTTCCAAGGGTTTCTAAATGGGTTCTAGGGGTGCAAAGGGTGTGGCAAGGGTGAGATTTGAGGTTGTTCGAATCGGGTAAGTCATTTCTCTTTGTAATTTATGCTTTCATAGTAGAATTTTGTCGCTTTGTGCCATGGTTTTTTTCCACAAGGGTTTTTCACGTTAAATCTGTGTGTTTCTTGTGGTTGCTTGGTGTTATTGGATTGCTATCCTAGATATAGATCTGTGTGATTCTGCAACACAAATCCTCAACAAAAGAGGGCTGACCAGATTTCTACATCAACAAAAACAAGGGAGGTTTGAAAAGGCAAAAATGCTTTTGCTTGTATTCTTTTCTCTCTTTTTTTACCGAATTTCTTTAATCTTACATAGGATAGAATGAGAGTTGAAAATTTGCTTCTTTAGTACTATTTCTTTACACGGTCTTCTTCTGAAATCATACCAAGTAATACGAACTATTTCAAAAATAACTACCACTTACCCATCTCTTCCTAAAAGTTGCTTCATATCTTTGATGATTATACAATTTCAAACATCACAGATCTCGAGTACAATTCCATCACTTTAGATTCAACATGGCCAGAAACAAAAATTCATAAGGATTCGACAATCAACACCATTTAAATGTCGTTGTACAAATGGATGCTAAAACACACTGCTTAAGATTAAACAAGACAAGTGTACATTTATTAGATGGTTAGTATTATGCTATCAAGGCATGTTTAGATTAGTCGCTGATCAACGGTGGACCTGAATCTCATCGATGCACATGCCACGTTTGTGGAGCCATTACAAAAAAGAGGGTTTTTACCAACGAAACTTTTAGCGATGAAATTTTTTTTTCGTTAGCGACGAAATTTTTTTTCGTAGGTAAAAGTTTACTTTTCAAAACAATTTTTGAAAAAAAAATAAAGGTTGAGAAGTTTCCTTTTAGCGACGAAAACTATCGTCGCTAAAAGTTTAACATTTATTTTTTAGCGACGAAAATGTTCGTTGCTAAAAGTTTAATATTTAATTATTTTTAGCGACAAAAACTATCGTTGCTAAAAGTTTAATAAAAGTTTTGTAATTATTTTTAGCGACGAAATAATTCATCGGTAAAATTTTTTTTAGCGAGAAAAACATTCGTCACTAAAAAACTTGCCTTTACCGACTACTAAATTTTTCATCGTTAAAAACATTTTATGTCGGTCTTTTGGCAACGAAGTTAGCGACGAAAGAACTTTCGACGCTAAAACATTTTAGCTACGAAAATTTAGCGACGAAAATGTTCGTTGCTAAAAGTTTAATATTTATTATTTTTAGCGACAAAAACTATCGTTGCTAAAAGTTTAATAAAAGTTTTGTAATTATTTTTAGCGACGAAATCGATCGTAGCTAAAAGTTTAACATTTATTTTTGAACGCGAATCTAAAAGTTTTGTAAAAGTTTTTTAGCGACGAAATAATTCGTCGGTAAAAAAACTTTTAACGACAAAAAAATTCGTCACTAAAAAACTTGCCTTTACCGACTACTAAAATTTTTCATCGTTAAAAACATTTTATGTCGGTCTTTTGGCAACGAAGTTAGCGACGAAAGAACTTTCGACGCTAAAACATTTTAGCTACGAAAATTTAGTGACGAAAATTTTCGTCCGTGGTGAGCCACGGTAACTCCCTCGCGTCTAAAGCCATTGATCAGACGACGACAAGACTCGAGTGAAAGAAAGAGTATTTATGTGATCCGTGGCCCACATCTTTGTACACTTTACACGTGTTTTCAATTTAGCAAGTAGGGCCCATCACTCCATAATCCGGACCATTGGTTGGTTGAGGACCATGGATGGACGATTCCCCATGCATATATGACATTCAGTCCGTACATCTTTATGTGCGTGGGCTCACCCTTTCCTTTGCTCTCTCTTCCTTTTTCCTCTCCCTTGAAAGTCTTTCACTCCTTTCCTTTCTCCACATGCCCGAGTTTGATTATTAAAATATCGAGTCTAAGCAACCCTACTAAACATCAAATCAAGTATGGTTTTCAGGTTCATGAACTATGGTCTGGATTACCTAACCATGGGCCCGCTTATGGGAATTGAAAACGCTTGTGCATCATTTCCAAAATGTGGAAAGCCATGTATTATATAATTCTTCGGAAAGAAAGCCGCCGTGGGGAAGGAACCCCTGTTGCCAAACCCAGTTTAGATTTCAGATTAGACCTTTGCAATTTGTATTAAGAAAAGGAAAACAAGCTTACATTTTAAGGAAAGTAAGTTGGATGGTCCAATCAGTCTCCATCCATCGTTTTGTTGTATACCAAAGAAGGCAATTTGCCCACGATAGCTCACCCACGGATTGGAAAAGTGCAGTGATTGGACAGATTGGGATGTACCATTTTCGTATTGTGGGCCATCTGAAGTGGGGCCTACAGGATGAACTGTTCCGATCGGATAACGAAGGCTGTGCCCCATGTGCGTGCAGGGCTCGGGCTAGAAATGTGACCCATTTAAGCCGGGAGTGGATTGAACCCACCCATACAGATTGTCATGAGTTGGAGCAGATGACTCCACCCAACCAGAACCCAAACTCAAAACACAATGGAGAAAGATCATTTATTGGCCTAGGTATGTATGCATTCACTGATTGTGTTGGGTTGTGGCAGGTCAGTTTGGGACAGCCAACCGTGACCCAATTAACTAATGGGTCAGGTTGGGTTGGGTTGGGTTGGGTTGGGTCGGGCTCCGGATTCTAAATTTTAAGTGGGATGGGTTGGGCCATAATGTATCCGTAGCTAGGAACCGACAGGAGCATTCATGGACCACCTTGGTGTGGATAAATTTTATCCACACCATCCATCCATTTTTACATATCATTTTAGTGTACAAGCCAAAAAATGAGGCAGTTCCAAGGCTTAAGTGGACCACACCACAGGAAGCAGTGGTGATAGTGACGCCTATCATTGAAACCTTCCTAGGGCCCACCGTGATGGTTACATTTTCATCCAACCTGTTCATAAGGTCAAATAGACCTGCATGAAGGGAAAATACAAATATCAGCTTGATCCAAAACTTCGGTGGCCCCCAAAAATGTATCGACGATGGGTGTTTAATCCCCACGTTGTGATCCACTTAAGTCTTGGAACTACCTCATTTTTGGGCCACTGGTCCGAGGATTAGGACTGTTATTAGAGCAGGATAATCATTGGGCTATATGACCTATCAAGATCAATGGTTTTGTAACTGCAATATGATGTACATAACCCTTCATCTGCATAGAATTACAAAACAACCATTTCCAAAGCTTCAGTTCAAGAGTCTAAAGAAATGAATAGGATACAACATGTAAGTGAATGACAAGAACAACTCCATTACATATACAAAAAGATAAGCAAAATGCTACACAGACTGAATTCAGCCTCTCTTCAAATGCGTATAAAGACAATTTTAAGAAAAAAAAATGGAAATTATGACTCTGATCAATTTCCATTACTCGCGCTTCGCATCTGAGAAATTACATTCTTCATCAGCTGCTGGCAAAGGAAAGCAAATTTCCACTACATACCGCTTCGTTAGAAAGGCGAAGATGAGGATAACAATGCACACAAGATCAGGAATGGAAGAAACAACCGGAAAAAAAAAAAAAAAAAACCATGTGAGCACAATCACTATCACTGAATTTTCAGGGTAGGTAGGATCAGATCAGATGGTTTTTGAGCATGAAGCGCCCGCCTGATTGATTTTTGGCCCCACATCGCTTAACTCGAAAATAGTGGGACCCACCGTAAATGGAATATAACCCAAGAACCCTAATCACTAGCTGAGTTGGTGGACATCTAATGGACAGTGAATATAAAAATTACTAAGAGGACCCAAATCAATAAACAAATATCCATTAAGCAGATGTTTGGATTTTTCAACTAATCTGATTTTTCAGACATGACAAATGCACAGTGGGTCCCATTACTTGGATGGATTGGATTCTAGGTACATGACATGTGAACAGCAGGAGAGGCCCCAGCATCATAGTTTCAGTATAATATCCAGCACTCTCTTCTCTAGGCACTGGAGCAGCAAAGTGCCTGTTTCAAAATGTTAGTAGAGTATGAGCAGGAATAGAAGGTGTTTGTGCAACTGAAGAAAGAAAGGGGAATGGAAACATAAATGTTCAAATAAAGAAGCTTACATTGAGTAACAATTCATGTTGGACATGATTTGCTCCTTGGCAGCAGATATGAGAAAAGAAGCTGATTCCAAACATCAGGCACCCCAGGAAGGCACCAATGGCTGCAGTCCGGCGATGGAGTGTCGCTCCATTTGCCTACATGGGCATCATTGCGGAAGGCTGCCATGTAAGTTACATGGAGAATGTTCACAGGAACTTTCATCTTCGCCACCACATCAGATATTATGTCAGAGAATACGCTTTGTTCGCTCCCATTGGTCTCAGTCATGGGCATTTGGGCCACATTGCAAATCTTCTCGTCCAGACTCCTGATGAATTTTATAAAAAAATTAAATTAAAAAAACAGAACAGCCTTCTGAATTCAGTGTTCTTATGTTTTTGACATGGAGGAAATGTACTAATAATGGAAAAAGAAGGAAAATTTTCTGAACAGTGTTTGAAAACTCGAGCAACTTCAAAGTCACTCTTTCAACTGCTAAGTTCAACATGAAAGTCATGTCCAGTTAGATGAAATACTAAACTAGACTAATTTCCATACCATATAGAAATGGGACGTTGTAATCGATTGTTTTAGTATGCTGTTTCAATTTTGATTTGTGGTATCACCACCCAGATAGGGCAGGTGATGACAACAGCTGAGGATAAATATCATGGAAATTCCATCAAAATCTTCTACCATAAACATGCATGTTTGAATTCCAAGACTCGCCGATTAAGGAACACCTTACGGTTTTTAGAGTTTGGTAATCAATCCAAGGGGAACATGAAGAGCATACCCATAATGAGAAGGCTCAAAAGTCCGAAAGAAGACATGTGTTCTGTTTGTGTTGACGTTGGTTTCAACCCATGACGCCCAAGTTTTCAATGCTATTCTGAATGCAGTAGGGATCGGCATTCCAAGATTTAGCGACCCATTCACCTGGAAATAGCAGCCCCTGTCAGGAAACACATTTCAGAAGCATTTTCTACATAACAAATCTTCCCATGTTGAAAAACAACATACAAGTTTACAGTTTCGATGCCCATGAATTAAAAATGCAATAATACATGTATAAGTGGCAATCCTATCTTGCATTGGATAAACATGCTAATTGGTTTCTTAATCTCTATGAATTTTAGATGTATTACATGTACAGGTACATGCACAGACATTTGTACAAAGGTGTAGAGACTGCAAGTCATTTTTAGATGACTTGGGCTAGAGGATCTTTGCAGAATTGAAGTAAATGAACATTGAGGAACCAAAGTTCATCAAATAATCAGTGCAACAATATGGAGATTAAGACAAGGTCTGAGACTTTGATTGGCAAAACAAAACACACTGCTCCAAATATCAATCAAAATAGAATTCTAGTTAATAAATCCACTCAAAACGGTGTTCACATTGTACAAGAAAAAATCCGTCTGTTGTCGTAATGTGAAGGAACTCGGGTCTTCTTTTTTTCCTTTCTTTCTTTTTCTTGGTAGTTATCTAATTAAGAGTGAATTAATTAAAGCAAAGATAGAAAATGGTAAGAAAAGATTCGATGACCTATGGTTTAACTGAGGATATTGTCTGCCATAGAGTGGAATTTCAGAACAAGATTTGTGTAGCCAACCCCAAGTAGTTGGGATAAGGCTTAGATGATGATGATGAAACACGGGAAATAACTTCTAGTGCGATCGTTGAAGAACCAAAGCTAGGGATGCATTTGGGAATATCTTCAAAATCCCATCAGGCCTATTGACCATTCGGCAAATGTCTATTGAGCGATCATATCGAACAATGACGCTCCAAATTGCGGTTGTGTCACTTTCAAGTTGAACTTGATCAGAGGAATGCAAGGAAACATTATATATCAATACTGGGAAACAACATTACAATTTGGTCAGTTTCGCTTGATTGAACTTAATATTTGCAATTCAATTCGGTTGCACATCCAAACATGAACTTAGGTATCACCCCTAACTAACTAAATGATCATATGGGCACCCATATAAAATGAATTTTCCGAAAAATGGAGTTCTTACGTGTTGAAAAGCTTCACTGGTGTCCACCATTGTCCCGTATTGAAAATTAGAATATCCGAATCAATCCACCTAGCATTAATATCATCCAACACATCCACCTCAAGCGTCGCTCGCACCTTCTTTGGCGAATTTTTTGGAGGGGGGCCCTGCACAACCAGGAAAACGGATCGGAAGAACTCAATTGTGAAATTAAAAGAACTGAACCGCGTGCCCAAGAACCGGATCTGCTTTGTAATCTTATTCCCATTGATTTCATAGACACTCTTCTTATCCTCCACCCCGGTCATGAGAATGCAAATCAGCGATTCCCACTGTGTCCTACTCATCGAATCACCAACGAACACAACTCGCTTCCCACGTAGGCTTTCCAAGACACCCTGCACATTGAACCGAGGTAAATCACAGTGTTGAGGCTTCCACCGCCATTTCTGATGGTCTTTATCCTTCCGCCCGTTCGCCAGGCAATTGAATGCCCGTTCCGTGAAAGGACATTCCAAGCTGTTGTACAGCGGGTAGGTCTCATCCAGGACCCAGCTTCCATTGAAAACATTGCACCCCTTGGCTGATCTGGCTGAGCAAATGATGTTAGAAATCCCAAATCTTTGATTGATAACATGGATGAACTTCGGGTAAATCTGGAAATATTGATAGCCGATAGAGAAAATGAAAAAGATCAACAATACGATCACGATAAGAACGTTGAAAGATCGTGCAACCCAACTCTTTTGGACAACCATAACCCCTGGTCCGCCAGAGTTCTGGCTTCTCAATCTGAAATGCCCGGTCAAACTCTTACTGAAACTATCGGCCATTCCGAATCACGTTGAGATCCACATTGTTAATAGAACAACAAAATCCAGGTTTTTGAGAATCCAATCCTCTGTAGAAACTCTAAATTCCATCAATAGTTCAGTGAAACACCAACATGGAGTTGATGCAATGAGCCTGAGATCAACCAAGAATCAGGCCTTTCGTGAATTCTCTTAATTCCATCCGAAATTGGAGAAAGGCCTGTATGGGTTTTCGTTGTTGATCGAAATGATCACTTTAGAAAAGGACGAATTGATTCCTACTCCAGATTCGAGATTGACCCAAGTTTGAATCTTTCATGAATTCTCTTAATTCCACCCGAAATCTGAGAAACGAGAATATGGGTTTTTGTTATTGATCACAACCGAATCGAGCAGTAAAAAAGAATCAAATTCAGCTATATTCAACGAGAAAATATCGAGATGAGCTCTGTTCGAACAGAACTGATATCCAGACACGTATATGGCTGTTTTCGTTTAAATTTCTGTAAACATCTACCGAAAATTTTTCCAAAAAAAAAAAAAAAAAAAAGACCCAGATTGGAACTCAGAGAATTGAGAAAAAAAAAAAAAAATAGATTGGTGAAAAAGTCTCGGAATATTGGACAAATTGGAGCTTCGAGCGGCCGACGAAATGGCGGAGGAAGCTTGACTGGGAGTTCGTTAAAACACTAAAAAGGCGGGAGAGGGTATTTTTAAATGAGGTGAAGATTGCATACGTAAGAGTTATTTGATACTCTGGCAGTGTATGGTGCTTGATACGCACGCACTGAGAAAGTGTATATGTCAATTGTGTAAGACTGTAAGTCGCAACTCGCAACCTAAAAATCAGAATGGTTGAACAATCCTAACCTCTGATTCGTGAACGTTTCTTTGCACAAAGAGGACTGTTGAGAATTTTTCATCTGAACCGTCCAATAAATGTCCACCGATCCGATAGCTAGATGATAAAGGAAAAGGTGTAATTTTCGTATTCGCTGCATCTAAAGTAAGAACCATGTGCCACGTATAAATTTTATCAGTGCTCCTTCGCATTTTGCCAGAGTATCAAAAGTAAAAGTGGGGCCACGTTTGGTGATCCAGGGTATGATGGGGACCCATCATGGATGGACCGTTCCATGAAACATCTCAGAGTGGAAGATCCAAGCACTTCTTGTCGATGAGATATTATGTTTTCAATACTGTCAAGTTAAGCCGGTCGTTAGATGATAAGGACCGTTCGTTTATTGATCCACGCAGTGTATAAGCAATGCTTAAAAATTATCCTCAATGTAACAATCATAGCCTTCAGATTTTCGGCCTACTGATGAACGGTCATGAAAAATCAATACCGGATTCCGTTCAACCAAAAAAAAAAAAAAAAAAATTTCTATGAGAATTCTCCATCCATGGTGGACACAAAAAGATGGTCGCTGATTATGTGGATACAGGTAACCACCAAGGGCGTGTTTGGTCTATGGAATTGAATGGTATTGAATTGTATTAAGATGCGATTAACATATAAAAATTTTTGTCACGGAAAAACACCGGATTAAGTAAAATCATGTTTGGCTGACCATGGACTTGTGATCATGAATGGACCAACTTCACAATGGATGTCATTCACTTTTACACGTATATAACTAGAATGTCACGTGTAAACATTGTATATGGATGGATGGCATGGATAAACACATGCATCAATGTGGGGCCCACATATGTAGTGGATTTCAAAATCCACGAGAATCCAGCATGGGACCAATTGCAATTTCATGGGACTAAATGCAATTTCATCCCACCTAATCCCAACCTTTTCCATGTTCTCCATACGCTGGATGGAATTGCATGGGACCAAATGCAATTCTATCTCACCTAATCTAATACCCTATCCCAACCACCCCCTAAGGTTTGTGGATATGTAACTGCATGGAACCATCGAAGTTTGTGGATCCGTGACTGTGTGGGACATACCATGGTGTATGTATTTATTTTATATCACACGCCAATTCATTTTTTCAGCTCATTTTAATTAAACAAAGTAATCCAAATTTCGGGTGAACCACGTTATAGGAAACAGTGGTGATTAAACACTAACAATTAAAAACTTCCTAGGGCCCACATGTTAATAATGTCATACAAACCTAGTTGAAGGGAAAACAAAATACCATAATGATAGTTTTGGTGGGCCCCAAGAAGTTTTCAATGTTGTGGTCCACCTGAGATTTGTATTGCTTCATTTTTTGCCCAGTGGGTGAATCCCTAACAGTGGAGCTCGCCTCAATGCATACATTATATATCCATGCCGTCCATTCATTTTCCAGCTCATTTTAAGTTATGGCCAAAAATTGAAGCAAATTCCAATCTCAGGTCAACCACGCTACAGGAAACAGTGGTGATTGACCATTAAAAACTGTGGCAATTGACCATTAAAAAACAGTGGTGATTGACCATTAAAAACTGTAGCGACAAAAGTTTGATCAAGCTGACATTTATGTTTTCCCTTCATTTAAGTCTGTGTGACCTTATCCAGGTATGGCAAATAAACAGTACAGTAGACCGTGGGAAGTTATTAATGGTGAGTTGTTTCTTGATAGCTACTTCGTCTGGTTAGATAACCATAGTAAACAAGCTAACCAAAAAAAATCCGAAAAGAGTACTGGCAAAGTGATGAAAATGTGAACAAAAAGGTAAAGATGGATGGCCGTGATTCACAGATGCACTGAAAATATGGAAGGATGAAATGAGAGCTAAGGCACTTATCCTAAAGAAGATGACCGTAAATCTCATATCCCAACCATACTCCACTGGTTCTGAACGGTTGAGATGGGCTTGGATAGATTTGTGGGCTGAGATGAATGGTTGAGATGGGTTGGATGCAAAGAGAATACTAAAGTGGATAGTTGGGATTAGAAATGAATCCTTAGATATGACATAGGGGAGCTTGAGGCTAATGTGATTTAGGTTTGAAATATCCATTTGACACTTAGGTGCGGACATCTAGTTTTATCAAACCGCTATTCAAGAGGATCTTGGGAGAGATCTAGTTTTCCCCCTATTATTTCTATGGGCTTTTTAAAATGGGGTTGGCTGGTGTCCATGGCAGGCCATTGTCCGTAATGAGTGGATCGGGGTAACGTCGGTCAACCCACCACTGTTTGTACTCCAATATATATATATATATATATATGAACTTACCACCCCAATTGGACCTTATTATGGTTTTGAGGTTTATGGGTTGACTAGGCTGCATTCGCAAGGGTTTTCAAAGCTCACATGACATCTCACATGGTTTTTTTTTTTTTTTTTTTTTTTAAGTTTATCACGCTGGGGTGAATGTCTACGATCCATTTAATTTGATTTACTGATTATGGCCCATCCTCAATATTGCCCGTAAGACGGACAACCTCAATCAGCCATCTCTACCGCCCACATGGCTCTACAGCTATTGAATTTAGATACACACACCACCGTCGATGTAAGATGAAAAAAAAAAAAAAAACTGCTATAACGATGGACCATTGCTATTTAATAGACAATGAAAACATAAGACAGTCAACGGTCCACCACCTAAGGGGGACTGGTCTGTTAATGAGAAGGATTATCCCATTTGAATGAATCGTCGAGGCGGGGCCAGGACGCAATCGGCTTCCCTACGGTCGACCTACCAGCTGGATGGTTGGGATCCTGACAGTGAAACGGTTCGAACCGGAATATGGTACACCATCTCTCCACATCACACGTGGCAGGATGACATATCAATCAGGACCGTACATCTACTTTTCCGCGCTGAATGATTAAATCGGGACTGTTCATCCAATCAATGCCTTGAAAGGGAGCCTACCATCAGTGCAGGTAGCTCTCACCCATTTTCTGAATCGGGTAGCTCATGCACTTTATAAGTGAATACAGTATGTCAATCTGAACCATCTAAATCGTGGGGCCAAATGCCGATGGAGTATACCACGGTAATCACACCAGTGAAATGATCCTGACCATTGATCCCATAAGCTATCTTCTGGGACTTTCTTCAGTGATCCAGACCATTGATCAGTTAAACCCCTCATGGATGGACTATGAGTCAACATTCTCACAAGCTGTCATTCTGTGCCCTGTATTAGTACAGGGACAAGAGAAATTGCTACTGAGTAAGGGTTTAAGATTGATGGCTAGGATCTTTCACTCAGGGCATCAAGATTGATGGTTAGGATCTTCGAATCAATTTATAGAAATGCCCATAGATTAGCTATTCGATAATAATTTACTTATTGTAAATAAAAAGTGTAATAATAAAATAAAGGCCACTTTCCACTGCTACTAATTAAAATACAAATGAAGAGAAATACCATATCCATGGAAACCAATTTGCATTCATGACAGGTGGATCTGATCAATGGTTGACTTTTCTCAAGGGAGATTCTAATCTGAAATATCAAAACCCATCACCAAAAAAGTAGACAACCATTGATGATGGAACAAGAAACTTGTAATTTTTTTTTATTTAAAGAGCAATAGAAATGCTCAAACACTAAAAACAATGTTAAACTGTGACATCTAGAATGGATTAAGAAATTTTTTTCTTTTCTTTTCTTTTTCTTCAATCTATGGAAGGATGAGTTGTGTTTGGCAATCTTTTACCAGATACAAATGACTTGAATAGGATTAATGCTCTTCCTGGCTGAGCATAAGGCACCATATGAGCAGCACCTCTCACCGTAGCAAATGTCAGTAGATTTCCATACTCAGTTGCCCAGCCACCCACCTTTCACAAAGGAAATGAGAGAGAGAGAGAGAGGGAGGGAGGGAGAGAGATGCCATTAGAAAATGATTAAAAAATAGAGAAAAAAATAGAGAAAAAAGAAAAGAAATGGGGCAATTGTCTAATGTGAACAAGTGGCTGACGTGGGACCATGCCACCTAATAGATTGGTGGGCCTAACATTAGGATGTGGGACGATGCAAACTAATGGATAGTTGGGTCCAACACCTGATCAGTTCCATGTGGTAGTCTGCACATTCTAGTCAATATTTGGACAGTTGGAATTCAATGTGTTCGACTTACACAGAAGATCTCTTTGGATGCCACTTAAAACGAGTTCATCTTGATTTAGTTAGCAGTAATTATGTATTACAGATTTTGGTAAGTATTAAAAATAGTTGATAATTCAATCATTTAAACAAACTATGATCTCTAATACATAATTACTGTTAACTAAGATGAAACAAACTCATTTTCATCAAAATTACAAGTTCTTAATTTACCTAGGCCTTGCACATTGATGAACACTGTGTGTGTGTGTGTGTGTGTGTGTGTGTGTGTGTGTGAGAGAGAGAGAGAGAGTATACCTGGCCTTGGTAGAACCAAGCACCATAAGGGACAGTTATTTTGAACTTTAAGTCATGGGCTAGTTCACGGACAAGCGTTCGAGATCCCATCAAGGGTACGACAGAATCCTGGTCACCACTGCAGATCAACAAGAACGTCAGTCACAAAGCTACTCAATCAACAGTCATAAGATAACCTTTTTTGTTTCTTTGTAAAGAAATGCTCACCTGAAAACCCAAACAGGAATGCCATTTTGAATTATCCTTTTAAGCAATGGGAGAATATTGATGTTACCATCTGTGACGTTGTAATTCAGGAAACTGAGGCCATAAAAGAATAAAAGAATTCAGTCATATCATATTCACAAGTCACTGTTAAATTAGATACATCCAGTTGCAAGTTTGCAGTAATGATTATAACCAAGTTGGTATATTAAAGCTAAACTTTTAAAGGGAACTTTATCTACATGAACCATGATTGCTAGTTGTACCTATTCTTCCCACTTTAGGTAATGCAATAGTATCATACAACCTGTAATACTTTATTACCTAAAGTGGACAGCAATCAATCATGGTGGATTTATTTAGATAGTGTCCCCTTTTTAAATCGGTACTAGTAGACATGGCATGTGCAATGAATTGTCAGAAAGTATTGAATTGTCAGCAAAGACTCGCTTCCCCATAGATAGATAGATAGATAGATAGATAGATAGATAGATAGAGAGAGAGAGAGAGAGAGAGATAGATAGATAGAGAGATGAGACTAATCGTGTGAGTAGATATGTCCATCGTACAATGTTATTGTCAACATAACAAACAGTGGCTAATGTAAAGGGTGTTAGGATGGACAATTGAATTGAAATGCAAGTGATGAAATTGTACTTAAAACATTTAGATTGAGTGTCTGTGCTCCAAACTGCAGTTAGTGTTACTTTCGAGATGAAATTGAAAGAAATGTAAATGTAATTTGAGGTATACTTCCTCATTATGAAAAGTAGAATATCATCAACTCTTTTCTTTTTCGTTTTTCATTTCCTCCCGATTGAACTGATCGTTTGGAATTCAATTCACTAGTGTATCAACATCCATGCAGCCTAAGATGAAGTACTTGTTTGGCAGGCATAGAATACTCACTCGCTGCACATACTCCAGCTATATGGTAAATTAGTCCTATTAGCATGAAGAGCACGCTGAACTTCGGGAAGGTTGAAATAAAAACGCCTTTCAAAAGTCATGCATACATCAACACCCACGCTCTTCTTGGTAGCCTGCCATTTTAACAGAACAAAGTGGTTTAATGACTATTGTAACCCACTAGCCACTAAAACCTTTCAGAATGCATAGAGATGAAAAGGGATATCAAGATAACATGCTGAAAAAAGAAGGAAAAATGCCTTTCCAAATTTGAAATGTTCACTCCTACAAGTCTAATTGGATCGAACGAAACCATCCTTATAGTGCTAGTAATAACCTCTCCATAATGACCAATCACCTTTTGGGGTAGGACAATAATTTTTTAGGGGTGGAAATCTCCATACCTAAGAGAAATGTAAAGAAGGGTGTGGGGAACTGTTCAAATAAAAATCCACCCATTATATACTAGAACAAACGAAAAGCTTCTTGAATGAAAAGAACATACATATTTCCGCAAACGTAGCTCTTGCTCCACGATAGATGGATAGCAGACATCAAGGATCACGTCATAGTTGTTTATGTAATCGCCAACAACATTATTTGCATCAGAAATTGCTTTGTTGCATTCAGAGGACACATTGTGGGGGCCGTCAAAGACATAATCATCAAAATCACATTGATTCATGATGGTGAGACCAATTTCATCAGATATCATCCCGTGCGACCAAAAGAACTCGTAAGATGCAGGGATGTCCCTATCAAGCTTGAGAAGTGGGTTTCCGATCTATTGAAGAAAAAAAAAAAATTCAAGAACCAAAGCTAAAGATAGTGAACATTTATAAGTACCTATTCAAAATAACAGCATATACTTGTAAACAGAAGAAAGAAAATTTCATCAGAGCAGCAAGTTTTCTTACCGCTACTCCTTTGATATTGAACTTGAAACCAGTTGAATGCTTATTGTGATTAAGCAGAACAATAGCCAGTTGTGGTATGTAATGCCCTAACATAACAATAGAAGTCAGAAAACTACTCAAAAGGATGGGATGGAAACAATGATGGTAGCAATGAGGCCTGCTAAGGAGACCCAGACGAAGAGGATGCTTGCAGCATGATGCCAGTGTGACACATGTGTGATACACAGGCCACTCATCAGATGTAGCCTACGATGAAACATGCCTGGTCAAAAAAAAAAAGACAGGTCCTCATCAGGAGCGCCACAAATATAAGGCTAAATGGGTCTTTTTCTAAACATCAATTTTTTCCCATGCACATGTCCTGCAAGATGAGCAGACCTGCCTATTTTTGGGCTAGTGCAGGTTCATGGTGGGCCCCACCTGATGAATTGCCCAAATGCCACACATATCCGCCAAGTGCCAGTTTAGCACACACTCTAAAGATCCTCTTTAATCCTCTTCATGGAGAGTCTCATTCGCATTTCTGTGGCTCCAAAATGGTGCTTCTATTACCAGACCTGCATAGCTTTCTCCAGTTAGAAACAAGTCTCTTGATTTGAACTCTGGAAATTTCTCATACCATCTCAACAAGAAAATATGCATGTCATTTGCTGCCAAGAAAAAATATGATTAGATAATAAATAAATAAATAACATATTTACTATAATAACCATTATTTTGAAACATAAATCCAACAGTACTGAAATGCAGCTGATACTTGCCTAGAGAAGAGTGCAGTTAAAAAATAAATAAATAATCTCCAGCATGATTAGATACCTTGCTGTTCTTTAAAATCAAACAGATAAACTTGGATTTTGGTCGTTCCACTTACCAGTGGAGGCATCTCCAGGAGTATAGTCTGAGGTTTTATTTGAGTAAGACCATCCTACTCCAGCAGGAGACTCAACGAAAAGGAGATTTGATGCTACAAAGATACAAATGCAAAGCCAAGGGTTGGTAAATGTAAAATGAACAGCCAAAACAACAAACAGAAAAATGGTGTTGACAAAAGAAAGAGACGTAATCAGAAAGTACTCCATGTTAGAGAATAACTATTTTTCTAATCAAATTCGAGGAGAAAATAGAACCTTTATTCCATGACTTTTTATTTCTCTGAAGGCCTCGACCATCACCCCTAGGAAAAAATGGACCCAATTCTGTAAAGGCACCGCCACCAACAGAAGAACAGCCTGGGCCTGAATACAGATGTGCTATTAATGCCCATTCATCAAGAGTCCTAATGTTACAATATTTAAAAGAATAAGAAAGAAAGAAAGAAAGAATGAAGGAAAGAAAAAGGTCAAGGTTTATTTTACAAGGCTGTTTATTAAACCTTGGTGCAAAATGGGAAAAAAAAAAAAAAAAAAAAAAAAGTAGAAGAAGAAGAAGAAGAAGAAGACATGATTCAAGTAAAATGCTCTCATGAAAACTCATGTTCAGTTTGTCCATTACCAATACCAATATAGTAGAAGAAAATCAGAGGGATGGTAGCTCCTTGTCTTTCTACAAGTTGAAACATAACCAAAAAGTTCTTCAGAGAAGGGTAAACACTGAATTTTCAAGCAAGACTGGTTCAGAAGGTTCTTAAAAATCGAAATTCTTAGGTGAAGAAATCAGCCATTTCGAGTTTAAAATTGCATGTAATGATTGAATTTCATTAAATGAATAGACCATTTCCAGGTAAGTCATATGGGGGAGATGGATGGTGAACACACACCCACATTTCCTAAAAGATAAACCTCATGTGTTCTCTAGTGTTGGATAGAAAGGGGAGACATTGGTGAGAACAGCATCTTCCATTCATGATAGAAACAAAACTCGACCCAAGGATATGCAAAGCGTACTTGAGATTTCATTTTGTACAAGTGGACCCATGGTTCGATGATCTGGAAAAGTTGGTTAGATACAACCCAATGGGCAGACCATCCAAAAAAATATGTCTGAAGTAAGAAGATCCTAGCCACCAATAGTTGCGAGAATATTTCGGTACAATCTAAACCTTTGCTGTATTTCACCTATTAATTGTCTATTTTCAGGACAGAAAATGAAAGGTTGAGATTGTCTTATCAACAGGATTTTCAGGACATAGTACATCCACAGTAGGGACCAACAGACGAATGGTCTAGATCAGTAAACCATGGACCACACTTTTACAAACTGACAACCCAATTATACCGTTCATGTATTCAGGCCAACAATCATGAATCCTCCTGGTTTGGAAGATCCTCAGAGGTTGCATTCATAGGGAGAAGCAGTATTTGATTGAGTCTTTCTGTCAAGGGATAACGAATATAGTGAAGGAAGTGCATATTTATGGTTTTTGTTTTTTTTTTTTAATGAGAAATAGCTGAAGAGTGAGGATTCATTTTGATTTTAAACCAACTAGACTCAGTAGTAAGAAAGGCCATCAATCTGGAAGAAAGCAAGTCTCACCAAAACTTGGAAATAGTAACTCATTAAAGAAAGGCGATGAATACATTGATGAGAAAATAGGGGCCAATGCATGAAATCTATCATGCCAGATTGAGAATCAGAAGGCACTGGAGATCTTCAAACCACAGCCAATTCTGTCGTAATTAACTTAAAAATATGCTATTTGATCTTGTTAAACTCTAAATCTTATTTTGTTGAATTCTATTTCTAAGGGTGTGTTTGGTTGCACCAAATATCATGAAATTTCATGGTATTTTGAATAATAACGGGAAGAGGATAACAGGCCACAGTTTCCTATTCTCAGGCTGGATTGAGCAAAACAAGCCGTGAAGAACATTCAACTCATTCAAGAGAACTGAAGCGTGTGTAGAGAACCATGAAACCATATGTGCTGGTTCAAAAGATTGTTTGGGAAAAACATATAAATACCATTGGGCTAAATTGCTGCTATTCCTTTCCTTCAACTTTACCATAAGATTTCGGCAACAACTTCATGATTTAGAGGTTAAAACATCATGATTCGTTATCGACATTTAATCGCAGCAAAAACTAATCATCGAACAATTTGCATGGAATGAAAAACAGAGGATCTCCATTAAATAAATATATATAAGTCAGCCCCAAATCCAAATTCTAATAGAACTACTTTTTCAATGAGCAACCAAAAGAGACTACGAAAGAGCAGACTGCAGTCCCAAATGGATAGATAGATAGATAGATAGATAGATAGATACAGAGAGAGAGAGAGAGAGAGAGAGAGAGAAGAGAGAGAGAGAGAGAGGGCTCACGACTCCAAGCAAAGGAATCAAAGAAGAAGCAAACAAAAGCATGAAAACCCAACAAAGTCCCATCATTAAAAGCTAACTATCACTTCAAAAACGAGAGAGAGAGAGAGAGAGAGAGAGAGAGAGAGAGAGAGAGAACCACAAGGGCACTGTAGGTGAGAGACATAAACAAGGAAAAACTGCAATTCTAAGAAACCTATAAACGAAAACTTAAAAACCCAACTTCAAAATCATTCAAAACGACTCATAAACAGAACTCAAATTTATAATCTCGAAGAAAAAGAAAAAAGAAAAAAATATATATATTAACATTTTGAAAGGAACAGAAAGAAGACCTCCATTCAACCAGAGAGTCAACGGCTTCTTCTCAGCATGCCCATCTGCTTCAGCAAAGTAGTAAAACAGACTCTTCCCAGTCTTCTCATCCACATTCACATAACCAGCAAACTGCCTGAAATCCACCTTTGGCTGCCCTGGCAACCTCACCACCAGATCTTCAGCTGGTAATCCATCAACCCCACCCAAAGCCAACAACCCCAACAACCAAAACCCAAAACCCCACCAACCCATCTCACCAAATTTTCAAGAACAGGTTCCTGTTCTTTCTCTCCTCTTTATTTCCTTCAAAAAAGAGAAGAGAAGAGAAAGGACGAATGGTAACAGAATTCTGCGGGAGAGGGGGTTTGCACGTGAAATTGCGATCGTTTGGCTGCAGAATTGCAATAGATGTCTCTACGCAAGTGTTTGCGTTGGCTTTGATAACGTTTTGCCAAAATTAGATTTGGTTTTGGAAGCTCTTGGTTGAGCTCTGGGGATTTTGGGTGGGGAGAGCCGTTATTGAATCGACGACTAGGCTCCTGCCACGTGTCTTCTCATAATGATCCGGCGTGATTTACTATGCTCTGATCTCGATGGTGCTTTTTTGGGCCCAGCTGTATGAACTCAAGAGGCTGCACTCTTTTCCTGCCCTACTATCACACGTGCAAATTTAATACATGTGAGAGAGATCCAAGACGTTCATCAGCTTAATTTCAAACTATAGATTATCTAATAATAATAAAAAAGCTGGAAAAGATGTTGGTCTGTCTATACATATGAAAAGTAATGTACTGTTAAGAAAAGCTGAATAAATGTCCACATTCAACTTCTTAAAAGGACAACATGCCAGTCTGTAAGACGTTTCGATTTCATTCTAGAACATTAAACGTAAGTTTTCCGTATGATGCATGGATTGGATCTTGAACACGTGTTTCATGTTGGCACGTGAGAGAGATGAGTATGAAAACCAGTACTCCATCGAGCTCACGTCTTTTTTTCTTGTACCTTACACTAGTTATATAGCTGCTGTATGACGTTAGCAAGTTCTTTGTTCATAGTACTAGGTGTGTTATATCCAAACCGTTCATCCATTTGCCGAGCTTGTCTTAAGGTTTGATAAAAAATAAAACAGATCTAACTATCCAATAGATCACATTGAAAAAACGGAGAAAATCATTTTCTCCCCTTCTATTTGTGGTGTGGTGCATATGATATTTGGATACAATTCAATTTTTTGGATAATACTTTAATATGATCCCTAAACTCTGGGAAGCCAGCCAATCCGCTTCCGTTATTTTCGGACGGGGATTGCGTACTGAGTGAACTCTGGGAAATCGGATTGCGTACTGAGTTACTCAGTACGCTTTTATCGTACTGAGTAAACTCAGTTGGGCACACTGTGAATGTATATGTTTTATCTACGCCGTACATCCATTTTTACTGCTAATTTTAGGGGTCGTTCCCATAATTGAAGTAAATTCAACGCTCAAGTAGACCATTCCATAGTAAACAGTGCAGAATAATGATTTCCACCGTTGAAACCTTCCTAGGGCTCACTGTAATGTTTATTTGTCATCCAACCTGTTCATAGGATCACAAAGACATAGATGAAGAGAAACCACAAACATCATCTTGATCCAAAACTTCTGTAGCCAAAAATTTTTTTTCAATGGTATAAGTTCAGTCACACTGTTTCATGTGGTGTGGTTCACTTGAGCTGTGTATATGCTTCCTTTTTAACCTAAAGCTCTAAAATTATTTGTTAACATGTATGAACGGAGTGGATAAAATAAATAAATAACGGTGGACCCCACAGAGTTTACTCAGTAGGCTAATGGTACTGAGTTACTCAGTACGCAATCCACTTCCGAACTCTGGGAAGCCGGTTGTCTGGTGTTCCACACACCACCATCCTAGCTGGTGTGGGTGCGTGTCGTGCGAAAACGATCGCGGACGCTCCTTAAAGCTCCGAGTTGTAGAACGGTTCAAAGGAGTTCAAAGTTACATGAGCCTCAAAATGATGTATTTATCAAATCTAAACCGTTCATCCATTTGGAGAGATCATTTTGGATGTTCATACCAACAATGAGTAACTTCTAAGTCTCAAGTGGACCACACAACAAATAGCAGTGTGGCAATGATTTTCACCATTAAAACACCAATAGGGTCCACCGTAAAGTTTACATCCAATATGTTCATAAGGTCACACCGACCCGGATGAAGAGAAAAAACAAATATCATATTGATCCAAAATTCCCATGATCCCAAAATGGTTTCAATGGTAGACGTCCAATCTTATGCTTCTTTTTAAAGTGTGGTCCACTTGACTTTTTTATATATCTTATTTTTCATCTCAAGCCTTATGACAAGCTAACCAAGTGGGTGGATGGTTTGAATATAATTCATACCTCGTGATGGGACGCACAGAACTCAGTGACTTCAACACACCAGCCATATAGGTAGCATGTGGTTAGGGGTGTATATGAAACGAGCTAACTCAGTTAGTTTGCTTGACTCGACTCGAAAAAGCTTTATTCGACTCGGTTGGAAGCTGAGTTCAAGCCAAGTCGAGTTGATTTTTTGAGCTCAAAAATGAGTTCGAGTCGAGTTCAAGCCGGCCTAGCTCGACTCGAATCCAACTGGAATCGAAATCAGATCAAACTACTTCGGTGACTCGGTTACTTTGTCGTCGATGTTGCTAACCAAGTGTTTGATAAAATGAATCAACAAAGGTGGCTGGTCGCGAGGCAGGTATGTACATGAAACAAATACCCTTTTTTTCTTGGTTTTTCTTGATTTTTATGTTGCTTAAAAGGTGTATGATAAAATACATGTAAAACTATTGCTTCTATTTCACATACAAAGAGATTTTAAAGGTGCAGTCTAGGTGTTTGTGGAAATGCCTCAATAGCAAACTCGGCTCGATCTTGGCTCGAACTCGGCCCAAGTTGGCCTGAGTTGCTGACCGAACCGAGCCAAGCTGCCAGTCAAGCTCAAGGACCAAGCCGAGCCGAGTTTAAGATGAGGTTGGCCAGTGGCCGAGCCAGTCTATCCGAGGCCAACTCGACTTGATGTACACCCCTATGTGTGGTACACCAGCCATTCCGCTTCCAAACTCTTTGGGGCTCAACATGGATGCATGTGCCTTATCCATGTCGCACATCCACTTTTATAGATAATTTAATTGTATGATCTCAAAATCGAATCATATCTAAACCTCAAGTAGACCACACCACATAAACCGTGGGAATATTGATGTACAACATTGAAACCTTCCTAGGGTCCACAGTAACGTTTTCTTGCCATCCAACGTGTTCATAAGGTCAAAAGTACATGGATGAATGGAAAAAACAGATATCATCTTGATCCAAAACTTATGTGGTCCCCAAGAAGTTTTCTGCCATAGGTTTTCAAATGTTCAAATGACACTGTTTCCTGTGGTGTGGCCCACTTGAGTCTTGGATATGCCTCTTTTTTTCTGGCTGATGAACGAAAATGATTTGTAAAATGGATAGACAGAGTGGATAAAAGAAATAAATTATGGTAGGCCCACGGAGTTTACTCCGTACTCCAAAGCGTACTCAGTCATTCAGCACGTAGTCCGCTTCCGTTGGGCGCGGATTAGATACTGACAAGTTCAGTAACCATTTGAAGTGACATGCTCAAGTTATGTGAACCCACCATGATGCATGTATTGTTTCCATACCGTCAAACCATTTTTAGAGATTATTTTACAGAGCAGGAGAAAAAGAATGAGATAGATCTAAATTTCAATTGGACCCACCACAGATAACGTGGGATCAGTCACACCCACCATTGAAACATTTATAGGGCCCACCATGATGTATTTTTTAGATCCAAACTATTCATAAGATAACATAAAGATAGATGAAGCGAATATATATATATATATATATTATATATATATATATATATATATATATATATATATATATATAAGCTTGATCGGAAACTTCTGTAGCCCCTAAGAAGTTTTGAACGGTAGATGTCACTGTCCCCACTGTTTTTTATGGTGGGGTCCACTTGAACTCTAGTCTATTTTATTATTTTTCTAATGCCATAAAACGATCTCTCCAAATGGATGGGCGGTATGGATACAACACATGCATCAATGGTGGGTCCACCGAGCTTGGTGACGTCACTTCAGTAGCAACTTAGCTACTGGCCTCGTCAGTATCTAATCCGCGCCCGCTTCCGTTATTTCCGAGTTCGTTTCGTCTTTTTCGCGACTCAGATCCAGAGTCTGTCGCCACCCAATGAGGCGAACATGCCACGAAGGACAGATATTTCAACCGTCCATATTTTCGCTACTACTATAACTAAGTTATTTTCTCATAGTCATGCTTAAATGGTGATTCTAACCTTTGATATTTAGGGTTGATTGCAAACCATTGAAAATTTTCTCTTAATGTCGTAAATACATCTAGAAATAGTAAGGATCGAAATCATGCACTCAGCATAATTTTCTTATAGTAGCCTTTAAATAATACATTCCATAACATCAATGGTTCCGATCATCTGAAAACTCATCATGTGGACCCCAGTGGGCTGCGGCGCACGCCGAACCCTGAGTCGATACAAAGTCAAAACGAACTCGTCACAAGGGATGATTTTACTCGGGCCCATGATTCGGTAATCCAGACGGATGGTCTCTTTCGTCCAACCATTCGATTTGTGGCCTACGTCCACAAACTCGCTCCAATCTAGACCATCAAAATCGTGGGGCCCATCACGCTTGGAGCATAGATCGAAAGCCACACCCACACTCGTTAGATTATCCTAACTATCTCATTCCGCCCACAGAAGATCCACTTATTTTAGGTTGGGTACATTGACCCATCGGGTCGACCTGACCCACTTTCACTTTACCGGTAGATCAACACCGTCCACCGGTTAGGATCTGCCATAAATGGCCAATACTTAAAAAAGCCATACTTATAAGACAATCCTATTCATCCCTCTCTCTCTCACATTCAGCCACTCATTTGCAGCCGTTGATGAGTTTTTACTGTTACAGCCTATTTGAAGGCCACAAAATGAGTATTAAGGAACATCCTTTTGGGGCTGATTTTTAAACATAGGCCGTCCTTGGTGGGGTCCACTATGTGTACGGTCTAGATCAACAGTTTGCCTAGCCACGTGGACACTTGAAGGAGGGTTGTATGATGTCATTTCCCATATAAATCAAAGATGCTTGAGAGTGCTAAAAGTGGAGTTGTACTTGAGCAGAATAAGCTTGATTACTCGTTCGGCTTGACTCGGAATTACTCGCCTGACTCAGCTTGAAATGATTTTAAGCCAAGCATGAGTTGATTTTTGATAGTCGAATGGAATTGGAGTAGAGTACGAGCTGGACAATACTTGGCTCGGTACTCGACTCATACTCGACCAAGGATATATATATACCCAAAATGAAAATATCCTAAGGGCCTAACTTCAATAGCTTTCAGCCCGTCTGTCCAAAATGAAAATACCCTTCCGCTCCTTCTTTCCCTCCCAGTGCGTTCAAAACCAAAATACGCATTCCCTCTCTCTCTCGCTCTCTCTCCTCTCATTCTCCTGTCTGATGCCGCAGCTCGTTCATGCCCCTATCCAATGCTAGTCCCTACCCTATCTCCCAAAACACCCTCTCGAATTTACCTCAAATTCATAAGCGAATTTGAATTCGACTCAAAAACTCAGACTTGACTCGGCTTGATATCTGCTCGAACTCGACTCTTACTTGGACAAGTAGAGCCCCGATGCCCAAGCCGAGCCAAGTACGAGTCGGGATTGGACAATGCAAGCCGAGCACAAACTAGGCAATACTCGGCTCGGCTCGACTGGTGTACAACTCTAGCTAAAAGAAGGCTTGAAGTTCAGACGTCCATGTGATGGGCCAGAAGGGGCGTCTGAACCTCTAATCATCAAACCACCCAATTAAGAAAATTTTCAAAAATATCCATGCGAAATCATGAAGAAAATGATACGAAGTTTTTTATGTGGCCGTAAAAGCCGTTGAAATGATGAAAAGATGCCCTTCTGGAAGCGGATTGCGTACTGATTAACTCACCAGGCTGAATCGTACTGATTGAACTCTGTGGGGCCCATCATGATGTATGTGGATTATCTATTCTGTCCATCGTTTTTATCAGATTATTTTATGGTATGAGCCGAAAATTGAAGTATATCCAACCGTAAAGTGGACCACACCACAGGAAAAGGTGAATTGATTGCTTCCCGTTGAAAATTTCATGTGGCCACAGAAGTTTTGGATCAAGATGATAAGCTGATATTTCTTTTTTCCCTTCATCCATCCAATTTTTTACCTTATGAACAGGTTGGACGAAAAATAAACATAACTTTGGGCCCTAGGAAGATTTCGACTTCAACGGTGGATGTCATTATCCCTACTTTTTCCTATGACGTGGTCCACTTGAGCTTTGTATGCTTCTATTTTGGGATCATGCGATGAAACGAGGTGGAAAAGTGGATAGACAGCGTGGATAGAACACACACATCTATGGTGGGCCCCACAGACTTTACTCAGTACATTATAGCGTACTGAGTCAGTTAGCGTACTGAGTTATTCAGTACGCAATCCGCTTCCGGCCCTTTTACGTCTGCTAGCTCGGCAGACTCCCATATGAGTTTTCCACAGTTTAGAAAATGGCAGTGACCCATCCTCTTCCTCGCATGTGGCATTGGTTTACAGCTATCCAGACCATACAATTGTGGGTCCCGTTTCAGATGGAGCATATCCTTAAAATCAAACAAATCAAGCAATCCCAACCATCCAATTAATTACCTATCAAGTGGATGGTTGAAAGTAAAACATTGTGGTCCATTTTCGAAGATAAAAATCAGATAGGTAATAATTATCTTCTCAGTGCAATTCCTGCTTTATGTTTCGAGCACAGTTTTGTACGGTCTGGATTGCGGCCGGGTCATTCAAGCTTCACCAAAAGGGACCAATCACGTATGTGCTTATGGCTCCCTTCAATCTGGACCGTTAGTTTTTAAAATCTATTTCTCTTAGAGCAGCTTCACCGATGAACAAATCCACCTGATTGGTGGGCCAGGGAATTATACATAAAGTGGCCCACCTGATAAACAAACTGATCTCACATGCATTTTTATGCCATTTATTCCCAAGATACCCCCATCCACCACACTGCAAAATTGCAACCTTGAATTATGGTAGACTCAATTGCCAAATTCATTAATGAATGGTAATGGATCTAATGATTATTTCAAACCATATTCTTTTCCAATGAAAAGAAAAGGAATTGACAAGAAGTGTCGCACGTGCAAGTGTGCCACACGTGTTACAGAATCTGAGTCACTAATCAGCTGGGTCCCATCTGAAACATGCTCTAGAACAAAAATTAGGCCAGTCCACTCACCAAATGGGCCACAGGGATATAAGAGGATTGGATGTTTTGGGGAAAAGAAAGATAACTGATGGCCCATACAGAAAGTACCATGTTAGGCACACTTGATGGTGTATGAGTAGATCTTTTGGGCCAGGACATGTTAATGATGGTCCCCACCTAATGAACGGCACACACACAAAAAAAAAATAATAATAATAAAAATAAAAACATTTAGATGGGCCATTCAATGACATCAATGGTAGTAAATTCATGAGCCTTTTGATAGCACCTATATAAAAGAAGGAAAGAAGACAAATGAGGATATTAAATAGCTTAAAATCCATTTTCTTAATGGAATACATGTGCAAGAGAGATGATTTCTCTTAATGACATTGTTCCACCCACCCCACAAGACTCCAGACGATACGTGCAGGCGGGGTCCGGCCCGCCAGAATCGCTAGCCGTTGTTGTCGAGCCAGACAGATTTATTATACCAATGTGGCACAATGTCATTGTCAAAAGACTCAAAACCGAATAAGGCTGGACATTTTAGTTTGGTTTCTTACAATAAGATTTATTTATTGTTAACCTACTAAGCTAGTTTTAGGGTCTAGACCATCCATTAAAATAGACTAAGCATTGGACCCGATAAGCTAGCACTTAGTGATCTCCACCTCTGATCAAAATTGGACGGTTGTTCTAACTCCTAATAGTTAGCAATGAAAGTCCATATTAGCGACGGCTAGATTTTCCTCTTATGGGCAATACACAGGCACTTAGAAATTAGTTAGAAATTCATACATGTCATACAAGTAATTCAACTGTCCAACTGTGGGTTCCAGTTTGGATGTGCCCACAGTTTAGATGTGTAATGAATTAAAAATTAAGCTTTTATGATTGTTTGATTATTCTGATTATCTTGTTGGTGGGTATTAATTGGACGGTAAAAAATGGAAATTATTTCATGGCCCTGGTTCAACAAACAAGTGTCCAGAATCAAGGGTATAAGGATTGCTCCACCAATTAATGTGATTTTGGACTATGACTAGCTAAAGTTGGTTGCATATTTTAGGTAGTTTAAGTTGAATTAATTTGTATTGCATGCACAATTTTGAATGCCTTAACATAGAACTCGTCTTTTGTTTAACATACATAAGGGTATGGCATGTGCTTGGTATGTGGAGCAAGGAAGGTGTTATGGATAAAAATGGACTGGCCACTGAGAAGAGCCAATTCGAACATACATGCACAACATGAGGAGGTTGGTCAACGCTAGTCATGACCAAGAAATTCTTCGACAGCCAAAAAACGATAAACCACTTCCATGGAAAGGATATACTCCTTGGGCTCAGCTATCAGGAGATGAAGTCCCACCACTTTCATCAAATGTTGAGCCCTTCCATGGTCATATACATTTCTGAGCTGCTGCTCAGAACATTTCTTAGTAAAGTCTCTCGAGGCACGGCCCTGCGTGAGGTAAGACCATGCCTTGTACGATAAGATGATGAGGATGGTCATCTTCGATTTCGTTTATATTCTACTAAGGAAAGAAGCTCGGTCTTGACACTCAAGCGTGACTCCTAAGGCGAGTCGACAGGTCAATAATATGCTCGATGCCAAGGGAAAACTCAACCATGGCTCATTAGAAAAGTCAGGTCAGTAAGCTACTGTTCGAAATGACCCTATAGGCCACATCAAACTCATAAGCTTGACCTTCTACCACGTGCTTCTACTGATTTCGACCTGGTTCCAACTGTACCTACTCGAGATCCCAGTCGACGATATCAGAAGATGACTGTAACACGGATCTGCCCGAGATCTCAGCCGAGAATCTCGGGAGACACCGGTTACATGATCGGGATACAAATCTCTTTACAATATGCTCTTGCTAAATAGAGAATTTGTCTTTTGCGCCACCACCCTCTCTCAACTATAAATAGATCATTCCTAACAATGAAATGTACACGCACTCTAACTGGAAAAATACAGCCAAAAAACCTTAGTTCTACTAGACCTATCTTGCATGTCTGACTTTGGCATCAGAGGGTCTCCTGCTGTAGACAAGGTCTCCATCCTTGTCTTCTCTTACAGGTCTCAAGTGATCTAAGGAGGACGTTCAAATGTCTGCATCAATAGAAGGGTTACAAAGAGATTATAAGAGGAGAGCTAAATGAAAGGTGATAGCTACACGCACTGTACATGGAAGGTAATAATGGACAACACATCCTCGTTGTTTCCCTTGATCTATGATGTAGAGCGGGTCGTGGACAGTTTCATGGCCAAGATGGATCAGAAAAGGCCCGATCGACGACAGAAGTGATCTGGACCGTCGAACCTTAGATCGGGCGTATCTCGCAATCCAGAATGAATTACCTGACGTAAAATATATGATTTTGGGGTAGAACAAGCTACTTTAGCCAACCAACCCCGCTATGTCAGGTTACGCAGCCCGGAATTGTGAAAAACCCCTGTATCGACGGTCGTTTTCCTGTTTTAATTTCATTTTTACTATAAATAGTAAGTTTTAGTTTGATTATAACTCTTCATTCGTTGGGCTTTAGGAGTTGTGCCCAACATGAAAGAGCTTAGAATAATTAGGAGAACGGTTTGGTGAAGCCAAATAGAAAGCTTACTATTTTTGGCCGAAAACCTTGCGCACTAGTAGACATCACGACCGTCTATAAATAGTAAGTTTACTATTTATAGTAAGTCGCGATTTCTAGGAGTTTTAGTTGTAGTTTGATTCTGATTTTTTTCTCATTGCTTGTTACCTCTATTTAAAGGGTTGTTAACTCATTTTTAGTCATCAATTAATTAATTTCGAATTTTTTAGAATTTATTTATATTTTCTGTTTTCTTTCCTTGTGGATTCATGAAGTCTCTGTGAAGAGTCCAGAGAAGCTCCGTAGATTCGGAGTAGTTATCCTCATCACGCTCATCCCTGCATCAATCTAGTACAATATAAGTCCTTGATTAGCCTGGGTCTAGCTCATGGCTTAGTGGTAGATAGACTCAGTTTTAACCATGGGATCATAAGAGCAACTACCTATGTGGTGTTGGAATATGTGTGTGTGCAATGTGGGTGTGTTTAACCAAAAAAACAAAGTAAAAGTCCTCGATCAGCCTAATTTTTTTGTTGGAATATAATGTTAGCTGATTCAGCAAATATGTTTCAAAAAAAAACAAAACAAAAGTCTTCCATGTTAGCCTAATTTTTTATTGGCACCTAATATTAGCTGATTCAGCAAATATATGAAGTAGATGTCACACATTTAATAAGTTGGGTCCCACAAGTCCTTTTGCAATTGACATTTAATAAGTTGGGTCCATAAATCATTGCAAGTTACATGCATTAAAAGAAGTGAGAGGAAAATGGTGCAATGATATAAAATCTCAACCTCTCCTGCCAAGTAGTAGGATGAATTTGCTTATTTTAACCAATGTTGTGAAGGCTAATGACAAGGGCAAAACTGTCATATAATTTATACACATTAGAGCTATCATTTGGATAAAGTACCATACACTACCAAGGGACCATCTTTAACGTGCTATTTATTGAAAGTGGTCCATGTTTCACGAGGCTGAAAGCTGTCATGGTTGAAGCATGTGCAAAGGATCAAAGGATCTTTGGTGGAGTTTTTAGGAAGGGCAGTGGCATAATAGAGAAGTCTACCTTATCATCATAGATTCCCTTTTCTATGGTAGGAATGATGGTGGATTGCAATGTTTCAGCTAGTGGGAACTGCCATGAATGGCCCGCCAGAAAACTCAAACGAATCTGATGATCCTACAATCTGGTTGGTGGATTTCAAAATAGACGATGAAAATCAAAAATGGTAACACCTATGTATGGCTACCATAAGTGGATTGGTGTGATTTTTCACACATGTGCCATCCACGATAGGGCGTATTATATGGACGGTCCTGATTACGGACCCTGATGACACACGTACAGTGAAGGGTGGGTTCTATTATAATAGGATAGGTACTTTTCTATTGTATCATTTCCCAGTGGAAGTACAGACTACAAGTGGATGTGGTCAATAAAGGAGGTTTGGACTGTAATGATTCTCCTTGGAAATATCCTACGGTTGGTATTGTTTGTGGGTACCATTTTGTTTCATTTAATGTAAGATGTAAATGTAGCAGGTGTGTATTAATCAAGACCATCCATCTAGTGGACCCACTGTGGATGGAGAGTGGTTCAAAAGGATGATCCCAGACACTATATCAGTGGCCTTCCAAATGACGGTAGAGAACAAAAATTCTAACGGTCAACATTCATTGCAGAGATAGGAAGAAAACGGATGGATATGATAGCACGATACCTGCTATTTTGAAAGAAAAATGGGCCATCCATCACAGGGCCCAGAGAATGGACAGTACCGATTGAGAATAACCCTGCCACGTGTACTGTTGAAAGATGGCTATTTTCTAAGATTTTAAGCTTCGAACCGGATCAGCTAAAAACATATGATACCGAACCGTATAAAGCTACGAGGGAATCTCTTTGGCGGCTGTATCTCCCTCCTATCTTCTTTTCAGTTTTTCAAATCAAAATGCCGAGCAAATGTGGGCAGCACGTGCCAACATGGCACGAGGAATACAAGTTTCTCGTCAGTCATAATGCTGACCACCCATTGTTGATGCTCCACCTTGAAAATTAAGGTAGCCTGCTCCTCCAGTGGGCCACGCATGCATATCTAGATATTTTTTTTAAAGGCTTCGGTGCACCTCTCGATTTTCGAGCCAAGTATCTACACCGTCGGGCAGGCCTGATGAGTGGCTCTATCTCACACAGACGAGCAGACCGGCCTAGATCTTTCGGTCAGAGATTCTACATCATACGGCTGATGAGCGGATCTGATCTCACACAAAGCTTCCACATAAACGTGCGTGGGTCATACCTCTTACCCCTTTGGCATCATTCGCGTTCTTTGAGGACGTGGATTGCGTACCGACACTGTCAATAGCGAGGTCGCTACTCGACGGTTTTCTGTGGCTCCCACAATGATGTATGTGTTTTATTTATCCACGCCGTCCATCCATTTTGGATCATTATTTTATACCATAAACCAAAACTGAAGCATATTCAGATCTGAGGTGGACCACGCCACAGGAAAACAGTGGTAATTAAACGCTCACCATTGAAAACGTCCCAGGGTACACTAAGGTTTATTTGTCATCCAACCTGTTGATTAGATCATAAGACCTCGGTGGAGGGAAAACACAAATATCAGCTTGATCCAAAAATTTTGTGGCCACCCAAGAAGTTTTTTTATGGTGGGTGTTCAATCACCACCGTATCCTGCGGTGTGGTCCACCTACTATTTTTATCAGCCTCATTTTGGGTTTATACCCTCAAATGATCTGGAAAAATGGATGGACGGTGTGGATACATAAATCTTGGTAGGCCCACAGATCACCATCCATTAGCTAGTCCCAACTGACTGTGTCAGCAGAACCGCGTCCGTGCTTTGGAAATGACGTGTTTGGAACACACGGCGTCTCGTACTCGTGATGTGTGTGATCCCAGTACGACGATTCTGCTCGGAAACGGATTGGCTACTCCCCCTGACACCAGCCAATGGCTGGTGGTCGGTGCTCTGTGGGCCCCACCATGATGTATGTATTTCATCCATGCTGTCCAACTATTTTTAAAGATCATTGTACAGTTTGAGACCAAAAATAAGGTATATCCCAATGTCAACTGGACCACATTACAGGAAACAGTGTTGAATGAGCGTAGACCATTAAAAACATTTTGGGGCCATAAAAGCTTTGGATCAAGCTGATTTTTGTTTTTTCCCTTCATCTGGGTGCTGCTGCCGTGCTGCTGTGGGCGTGCCAGCGCGCCCGGCAGTACAGTGGGCCTTAGGAGGATTTTAATGGTGGATATTCAATCACTATTGTTTCGGTGTAGACCACCTGAGATTTATATACCTCTAATTTTTGGGATCAAGAACTAAAATGATCTTTAAAAATGGATGAACGAATGGATGAAATACATACATCATGGTAGGGCCCACAGAGCACCGACCACCAGCCACGGGCTGGTGGGTGGTGGCAGGGGGAGTAGCCAATCCGTTTCCATTCTGCTTATAGCATTCCAGACACCCACTTGAAGCGGATGCGATAGCATACTTACCCAGCGACGGCCGTGGGCCCCACCATGATGTGTGTTTTATTCACACCGTGCAGCTATTTTGCTGGCTCATTTTATATTGACCCAGACGGCCGTTGGCCCCACCATGATGTATGTGTTTTACTCACACCATCCAGCTATTTTGCTAGTTCGTTTTAAGGCATGAGCCCAAAAATTGAGGCAGACTTGGGCTGAGCCCAAATCTCAGGTGGACCACATCACAGGAAAATAGCAGTGATTGAACGCCCACCATTAAAAACTTCTTTCAGCCCACTATAATATTTATTTAGCATCCAACTTGTTGAAGGAAAAACACAAATATCGACTTGATCCAAAACTTTCCCATTGTAAGTATGATCAAGGGGCATGTCCAGCGTTATCGTTATACCTGGTTTTTTATATTAGCACGTGATCAACTGCTGAAATGGTGGGCCATGCATCTAGTCGGCATCAGGTGGATGCCGATTGCCTACTGACATTCTCAGAAGCAACGATGATGTAATTGTTTTATCCACGCCATCCATCCATTTTGGATTATTAGACGGATGCAAATCTCAGGTGGACAACCACCACAGGAAACAGCGGTGATTGAATGCCCACCATTAAAAACATATCGGGGGCCAGCCACAAAAGCTTTGGATCAAGTTGATATTAGGGTTTTCCCATCAACAGGTTGGATGGCAAATAAACATTATATTGGGGCCTAAAAAGTTTTTAATGGTGGCCGTTCAATTAACCACTGTTTTCATGTGCTGTGGTCCACTTGGAATTTGGATGTCTCTTTTTGGGGCTAATGCCCTAAAATGATGATCTAAAATGGATGGATGGCGTGGATAAAACACTAACATCATGGCAGCACGTCCAGTAGTGGCGTTGCTGCTGACAGTGTCAGAAGGCAATCCACATCCGCTTGAAGCCGACTAGATAGATGCATGGCCCTCCAATCCAGCAGTTGATGATCTCTAGCTGACATTAAAAAAATAATAATAATAATAATAATAAATTAATTAACAAAGCAAAAGGATAACATTGGACATGTCAGCATGCTCAAAATGAACCCCATGATCATACTTAACAATGGGGCCGCAGCACAAATATCCCATCAACCAAACACGTTTTTTAAAAAATAAAATAAAATAAAAATTGAAGTATACATTTTGCTTGCTGAATGTGGATTGCTGCCACTCTTTGCTTAATCTTTTAACCAGCCATATGCGAATCCATTGTTCCAGCCTTACATCCAGTGAGTCCCACCATAAACGGGCCATTACCACAAGAAAACTGACAAGCTTTGCCACATATCGCAATGTATGTGTGTCCGCATGCTGAATTTCGGCATCACTGCAGCAAGTCACTGTTGCTGAATTTCGGCATCACTGCAGCAAGTCACTGTTGTGTCGATCAGTTTGCTCGTCACTGCGTGAGATTTTCTGTGCCAGTCAGCAGACCCACTGCCTCCTGATTCAAACAAGCAGTAATGAGACAAGAAAATAAAGCACATCAGCAGCCAGTTTGTACGCGGGCACAACATGGATCAAATCAGATGCATGGAGCCCATTACATTTCATTTTTGGGCAGGTGGTGAACGGAAACAAATGGCTAATAGACACACCCTCTTAATGCATCTCCTCTGTGGTTGAACTTGTCAAATCCTTTCAGATGAAAATCCGCAGAGGCAGGGGAATCTCCCATGTTGCAAACAGGCCAACAACCATGCGTACTAACTAAATGCAGTAAATAAAAGAAAAATCAGAAAAAGAGAGGATGGATAGCACTCACCAATTCCTTGTTCGGTAGTTGAAGTCTTCAGTGAGGTTAACTTCCATTTCTTCTGTAGGCATGGCGATAGAATTGTGGATGGCACACCTAGCACAGCTATTATGAACAACCAGCCACGCAATTTAAAAGAAGAAGAAAAGATAGCCCAATCGCTACAAAGACTGTTATATCGATTCTACCAACAAAGCAGTTTCTCCTATGAAGCAAAATCAGAAAGATGCAGAAAAACCTCAGCAACAAATTGAGAGGGGAGAAACTGAACTTGAATTTACAAAACTTGCAGTATCAGAAACAAAGATTCAACACCAATCTCAAGCCTGCCTAATCAGTAGTGAGCTTGTCCCTCAACTGCGAGGCCAAGGGATCCAGACCCGTAAAATTCTATTCCACTATTGTCTTTTAAGGTTCTACACATAATAAAAAGAAAAAAGAAAAAGAAAGAAATATTTTTACTGTCTTGTTGATACAGAGAGAGAGAGGGAGGGAGAGAGGGAGAATGTAACATAGGTTTCAAGCACGTTCTCAAGTCTTTGAATATTTGCTCACATATGCCTGCACAGACAAACAAAAAGGTAGAAATTTCATCAAAAGAGCAGTCAAAATTGCAAATAGTTGCTTCTTATCTAGGATGAATAGAGAGCGGGTAAAAAAAGAAAAGAAAAAAGAAAAGAAATGATGCATTCACCTGTACAAGTTTGGTAAGCTTGGTTTTGGAATGCGACAGGTAAAGGTCAACCTTCTCTTGTGTCTGAGGGATTTGAGGGGGCTGTATTGCACCAGTAACTTTATCAACAACTTTCTTCACTATGGTTTTGTGCGCTTCCCTGCTCAAGTGGCCTTCCTTCCAAGCCGGTTTTAGGAGCTCCTTAACAAACTCAACGAGCGCAAATTTGAACAACCTCATCCCCTTCTCATCTTTGCTTCTCTTACCCTCTTCATCAGCCTCACAGTCTGCATCCATGTCCTTCGAATGGCCCGTTTGCTGTTCCTTCTCACTTTCGCCGGTTTGCTGTGCCTTCTCACTTTGCCCAGTCTGCCGTTCCTTCTCGCTTTGCCTCATGTGCCGTTCCTTCTCACTTTGGCCCATTTTCTGTTCCTTCTCACTTTGGCCTGTTTGCTGTTCACCAACACCCTTAGCCCTAGGATCCCGACTCTTAAGCTCTCGATTCTGATGCAGATTCTCCTCCAAACTACCACCACTCCTGTGACGATCACCATCATTGGGCCTGCCAGTAGCAGGTGGGGCCAAAGTCAACACAGATGCTTGTGATTCTTCAACAGCAGTACCTTTCTGTTCATGGGGATTTAGTGGGAAACCTGGAGGCCGATCATTGATGTCCAGCTTTACAGGCTCTATGCTATCACATATGGGATCATACTGCTTTTGGGACCAAGACACTTGATTAGGCTGAACATGAGCTGCTGTCTGTGCAAGAGGATTTGCAGAGTTAGGATGAGGATAGGGGAGAGACGGCACCACTCCGGTGGCACTGAGATGATTTAGAGAGGCATATAGCCCATTTCCAAATATCTGCGCTAGGGATGCTGAAAGATTCGTCAATTGAGGAACCTGCTCGCTGGTTGCTGCATTTGGGGTGGTCGGAGTTCCAGAAGTTACCGGTGACATATTTGCATCTGCTAGATCGGGTTTCTTGTTTAAAGGAGGCTGAGGGATTGTCTGCTGGCTCAGACCATTTGGGTTGAAGTTCTGTCCATTTCGAATTGGAGGGACAATTTGTTGATTCTGCCCATTTGAGTTGAAGCTTTGCACATTTGGGGGTGGAAGGCCCATCTGTTGACTCTGCGTATTTGGGTTAAAGCTCTGAACAACAGATGGAGTGGGTATTTGTTGCCTCTGTCCATTCTGACCAGGATACTGTTGAATATACGCATTTTCAGATGCAACCAGTTGCATCATGCCAGTCAGAACATGTTGTTGTTGGCCTGAAACTTGTTGAGTTAGATTCTGTTTGCAGGTGGGTGAAATGGTCTCAGTGACAACTTTCGGTGAAATTTCATGCTTCGTGTCTTCTTTAGGATTTCGAGATTGCAGATCTTCAGGATTACATCGTGACTCTTCCATACCCCATCCAACACCATCCTTGCTCCGCTGAGAGGAATTAGATGTGTTTTTGCCAGGAGGTTTGTCACTCCATTTTGGACCATCCCAAGATCGACTCTCAGATGCGCTCACCCCCGCACCATTGTTGTCATTCCTCCGCTGAGGGGAACTGTGTGCATGTTGGGCATCTGGTCTTTCACTCCATTTCGGGCCATCCCATGATCGATTCTCACTAACCAAATCATGACTAAACTTATCACCGCGAGACCTTCCTTCAGGGCTATCAACCACTGGAGCATTATGAGAGAACTTGCAGTTTTCTCCACTCCGGCAATGACCTCCAGCAAAGTACTTGCAAGGAATATCACTATTCCGGCGGGTTTCACGCCTCCAATCACGTCCAAAGGAGTCGTCGGGCTCTCTCATGTCATGGGGCCTTTCTCTTTTTCCTGCTTTTGATGACCACTCGTTGTATCCATCCGCAGAAGCACTATCATGGACAAATCTGCATGCTGACCCTCTGTGGCATCTGCCTTTCAAAAAATTGTTGCAGAGTTCGGATGATCTGGTGCTCCTCTGCGATTCATGCTTCTCAGGATGCCCATCATAGCGACTCCCGTGCACATCATAACGCTTACCTTGCTCATGTGAATCAGTAAACGCTTCATCACTGGCATGCCCTGGAGACCCTCCCTTCTCTTGTCTACTTGCCCGGTTTTCTGCAGGCCCCCCACCATACCTCCGATCATCATAATCATGCACATCCTGATGAAGAAACCTGCATTGACTTCCCCTTCTGCATCTTCCCACTGCAAAATTCCTACATGGTGCTGTTGAACCTCCGGTTCTACTTCTACTCCGGTCATTCCATCCATCGGTCTCATGCTTAAAACCATGAGAAGGGCTCCTGCTTCTAGTCCTGCATATCATATCCAAAAACATCACATGAAGGCTAGGGAACTAGTGAGGAGCTGCCTGTATTTGAATAAGAAAAATGTAATTTCCATCCCCTATAGGGGTAATTTGCTGATAGTAAAAAAAATTTCTCCAGTGCTTGTAACCATCACCGAAGGGACCAAACTACTCTTGCAGGGATGGAACAATCAAAATGTTGAGGGTAGAAATATCATTCACTTCAATTAATAATCACAAGAATGAGCATAGATACTTGGGTTTCATGACAGTAAATGAGAGTATAGAAAAATCATACAAATGCATGAGCAGTTAAAATGTAAATTGGTCAGATAGCAACAAACCTGCGTGACCTGCTCCACCCACTCTTTGGAGATGGACTCCGACTCTGTCGCCTCCAAGCATCAGGATCCGGAGGTATACTCTTACCCCAGCTCCGATCTCCACAATCCATCCTTGTGGTTGGCATATTCTCCTCGCCATCTCTGTTGACATCGCCACCTTTTCCTTCATCCTTGTTTCCAGGCATATTTTCCCATTTTGACCATCCAGAAAATTCTTTTGACATGGTATTATTGTCAGCTTCAATTGCAGGCCACTTTGGGACATCACTACCAGCACTCTTGGAAGATTCCCACACTGAATCAGTTTCTTTATCCTGACAAGATTCACCTGCTTCCCCAGGCTGAGTGTGATCTTGTACAATTTCAGCTGCTAAATCCCATTTAGAAGTCTGTTTCCCCTCATCTTCAATCATCGTATTTTCTTCTAAAGAAGCGGACTCCATGATTGCTAAGCTTCCAACGGCCCAAATTACGTAACGTTAAGAAGAGCCCACAATTAACATGTAAGCTCACTTCTTATAGAACTGTCTGCAGAAAATAAACCAGACTAGTACTGAATGAGGTTTAAGGCTTAAAAATAAGCTGCAAAGATATTCTTTGTAACCAATGTTGTCAAAATCGTTATCGTATCGCAAATCGTAGCAGGGATTGAATCGTATCGAATCGCAAATCGTATCGTAAATCGTAAGATTTTTACAATTTTCTTAAATTTTTGAAAAAAAAAATATGAAAAATAAAAAATAAATCAAAAAATTAAAATTAAAATTAAATAAATAAATAAAATTTAAAAAAAAAAATAACTCATCAATCTTCCTCTTGCCATCAATGTGCACCAAGTAATACCATGTCATTGTAGTGTTAAAGGATTCTTATTCCTTCATTTTTATTTTTTTTGTCTTCCAAGAAATTTCCCTTAAAAAAACATACAAGGGTCCTTTAATAATTTATGTTCTTATTACCTTTCTTGAATGTAGAATCACTTTGGAAAAGTGGCCTTTGATATTGTAGACTGATGAAAAAAGATATTTTGATTTCTAAACATCATTCCATAATACATACAAGTCAGCATGATCGTAACCATCCATTAAAACATTACAGGTAAGCCATACATCAATTTGGTGTTTCGACGAGCTAAGAAGTAAGAAATCACAAAAAAGAAAAGAAAAGAAAAGAAAAAAAGAGCACATTGAAGAGAATATATATCATTTAATCTCTTATAAAGGACAAATAAAATAATTTAACTTTTCTAACCGATTCTTAAAGCCTGCACCAATTTCTAAACATAAAACGAAAGCCAAGTGAAGCTTAAAATAGAAGAGAACAAGTATAATTTGAATCGTAAGAACAAGTATAATTTGAATCCTAAATCATAGGATTCATATAAAAAGGGATTCAAGCTTGGGATTCAAATCGTTTTGCTTAAGATTCAACTAAAATCGTAAATCGTAGGATTTTGACAACACTGTCTGTAACTGTTAATTACATGATCTTCCAACAAAGGAACCAACGCCAATTCTCATGCACCAAGCAAATTATTCTCATCTAAAAGCAAAGAAGAGAACAATGCATCATGAAGGGTAGTCAATGGGATGGGCTAGCCTGTCAGGCTACGGAGCCCAACCCACCACAGGCTGAGCCTGGGTCTAAAGTTTAGGCCCACAGGTTGGGCTCATGCCTGACTTTTAGGCCTAACAAATAACTGGACCAGACTCGGTCCTAGAAGTAACAACACCCCTTGGGGCCCAGCCCAAACGCAAATCTAGGTTCATTATGACTGCCATCGACTAGGTATATGCCTAATTTTCAGACATGAAGGCCTGATCCCGGCCTAAAATTCAGGCTCCAAGAAAAAATAGCAAGGCTTGGTCTGACTCAGGCAGCACTAATATGAGTTACAATGTGACATCTGTATATATAAAGTAATAATGTGCATCATCCAATCAGTTGCATCCAGATAAATGGTTGCGAAAGAACCACAATACAGTTTATGATATGCAGTAAAAAAAAAAACAGAGAGAGAGAGAGAGAAGCCACGCTTAACACCACAATCACCCTGAGAAGGGGGGGGGGGGGGGGGAGTTTGCACGTTAACCACTGGCTAAGAATTACAAATAGCAATTCCATGGAAGTTTCTTCAGTTTCTTAAACCAACCCTGTACATCATGATCGAGTAAAGATCAACTGTTTGAAAGAGAATAGCTTATAAAGGTATTCAATATACAAATGCCTGAAAGCACTGTTTGACAGTTGTTTAGCACGATTGAAGATTTTTTCTTCTCTGTTTTTTTTTTTTCCTTCTTTGGGGGGGGGGGGGGGTGGGGGGAGATCACAAAATTTATCAGAACCGGGCAGAAGGATGACAAGGCACAAAATTTATTAGAACCGGGCAGAAGGATGACAAGGCATCATCCAAGGCATCAGGGTAAGAAACTCCCCAAGAATCCCTCAAAAAAAAAAAAAAAAAAAAACAAGAAGAAGAAGATTCACCCCAAAGACCATAGTCGCGCAAACCCAATCTTATTGCAAAATGTGTAGCCTTAAGGAAAACCACATCGGAATGGCATGATTGATTGCAGAAGATGTGGTCACTCGTGACAAACTGCCCAGAGCACTACAAGCAAGGATAGTGACAAACATCTGATCTCATGTTGTTACCCCCGCCGCACCTGTTCCAGGCTCTCATGACTCATGAGCTCCCCCATATATTGAGGCATCACCAACTCCACCTCAAGAAGAGAAAATTCTCCACCAAATGTGTTGGACAAAGGAAAAGCGAATAAACAAATGATTCAGAGTCTCCCTGTCCTTAAGACACATAATGCACCCAATTCGTTATGGGTAAATCCTCTCTTCCTAAGTTCATCAGTCACAACCTGTGCGCACCATGTTTCTTTCCAGTTATCATGCAAAAGCAATGACCCGAGGGGCACCTCTAACTTCCATACAGGAAGAATGGGATCTAGAGAGTAGAGAGCTTGAAGTACAGTCCCAGCAAAGACCAAATAAAGGATTTGACCAAAAACCAGCCTGACCTATTTCATTCCAAGCCCAACAATCCAGATCAGTCAACACAAACCCAAATTTCTGGATAAGAGCCATACGGTTCCTCAGTTTCTTGGCCACACTCTTCCCCACCATGGGCACATATTGGGAAATGGTGATCTCTCCCTCCTCCACAAGTCCGAATAACCTGGAGAATGCCAAATTACGAGGACACTCCCTGCATCTATCCGTCTAGAACCGAATCCTAAGGCCCTCCCTCAACCTAAAGAAAACCTCTCTTATGAAGAGACCTTCCGAGGGGAGAAGGTAAGCGGAAATGAATCCAAAGCAAGGGAAGAGTTGTCATCGATGGAGGGAAGATGGGTGTGGAAGGAGATATAGGTAGATGGGCCAATAGTGAGTGGTGAGAGTTCACTCGGGCATAGTGGGGAAATTTTGGAAGGCTCTCCAATGGAGTCTAGTGGTGACGGTGAAGGAAGGAGCTTCGGAAGCAAATTTAGGAGAGTGGCTGGCCTCTTGTTGCGGTTTAGAGGAAGAAGACAAGCCCCTCAAGCCTGACCGAGGTATGGTTCTCTCTCAGGCCATCTAAAAATCTAGACAAAGTCATCCTTGTCAGGGCATTGTTCAAGGAGGGGCTGGTGGTTTCCATCTATAAGAGGGCAAACAGGTCAGCATTTGGGTTAGATGATGTCCAGGTTCAGCTGTACAAGTTACGGCCGAAGCTTTGGTACATCGAAGCTCGCATGGCGGTGGGATCCTGCATCAAGGAGGTGGTTGCTGTCAACCCAGTGACAGAAGCTTTGAAGGAGTTGACGGCGGCCAAGATCTATGCGAGTGGTGAGGAGGTTTATATTAGAGTGGTGAGGGAAGAGATAGGGAGTAAGAAGGGAAGCCCGGGGGCTTACTAAAGGGTGATGCGGACCAGGCAGGTGGAAATCAGCAACAGAGTACATGCTTGATACTTCGGTAGAATACCAAATGTGGGCTCTCCTACATGTTTCATCAATATTAGCAATGTGGTAGTAGGTGGAGCACAATGGGCACAACACATACCCACACAGGTGTCTAGGGCGGTCGGGATGGTTGTGGAGGTCTCATGAAAATTAATAGATGAGCCATTGGATAGCTGATTGCCAACGAGCCAGCCACATTGCCTTGGTGGCTCTCAGTTCGGAGGAGACGAGCAGGTGGCCTGGGTCAATTGTGGGGATGCGACTGATGGGCAGGGGCTAGGTGGAGTAAGAGGGTTGGATCAAGGGCCACATATTGGTTGGTTCAGCTGATAGATTCGGGGGAGCAAAGGATGCAAATGGGGACAAGTGTGGGGACGAGATAGACTCGGGTAAGGTGAAGCTGTGGCATCTCCATGTATCCAGGCCGGTGCTTGATACAAGAGACTTACACATGCGGATTCCCCCAAGTATGTGGGTTCTCCGACTCGGTTCGCTCATGGACAAACTCACTTATCCCCTCACATCACATGTGCGAGGAGAATCCCTCTTATAGTTCAACAAACAAAGAATCTCAATCTCATTCTTTGTTTGTGGAAGCAGAAAGCAGTAAGGAGGAGCTCAGAGAAGTGCAGGGTCTATCTTCTCCCCTCTCTTCCCTTGCTTCTCCCTTGGCCAGCTCCAAGAGTAGTCGATATCTTGTTTCGTATAGTCTGGTGAAGAATGGCTCACACTCAGGTGGCAAATTGATGAGAGGGATATCAAGTGTTGAAGATTTCGTGAAGTATTGGCACAGTGCGCTGATGGGGAGGATCTGCCCAAGCGTAGGCACCTCCAAACTAAGCACAAGAATCACACACAAAGTGAAAAGAGACAATCTAGAATTTTTATTCAATTCAAATGTCCCTTCATACTACTCATGCCGGGCCCTTATATTAACTTTGAAATGTACATATAAGGAAGACTCATAATGTCATTAACAGTCAATGATTTATTACAAATATGGAAAAGAAATAAAATGGATAAGAATGCATTTAAGAATATTTGACTAATGGATTATTGCATAGCTTGCTTATTGATTTTGCTAGCTAGCTACCTAAGTAGAAGGCTTAGGCCACCTTATTGATAGGCCAGTTGTTGGGCTTGGGCTTAATGGGTCCGGGCCTAGCCCATGGATTGTGGGCCCAATTTAGCCTACATCAGTCCTCACCAGCTTGAAAGAATTCGACTCCAGCAAGTTAATGGCCTGATATTGCTCATAGAGATTATGATTCAGACGTTGGAAGTCTATAGTTGTGATCTATGTAGCATCGGATAGAAGATATCATTGCCAACGGACAATAAACTTCTGATAACCACCTTGACGTGGGGAGACAATCTAATTGTCAAGAACATTAGGTGGCAAAGTAGTCGGAAGTGTGATGGCTTGTTCTTCGATACCGTTGTCAATATGGTGCCCATGATAGATGGAAAGATCTTCCACATTGAAAGTATGACCGATAGGTAAATCTGGTGGGAGATCTAAAACATAAGCATTGGCACTGATATTCTTTATGATTTTAAATGGTCACGCATTACGAGGATGGAGCTTCTTCGAAGTACCAGTGGGCAACCGTTCAAGACAAATACAGACCATAACCATGTCGTCTTCCGAAATTCTACAAAAACAACTTGTATCTACATGTTGCTTATAACTTTCATTACTAGCAGCAATGTTGTGATGAACTTCGTCATGCACCTACTACATATGGTGGATGAAGTTATCGGCTTCTGCACTTGGTCTCGACTCTATAGGTAGAGGAACTAAATCGAATGGAAGATGCCTTCATATACCAGTTACTACTTCAAAAGGTGATATCCCTGTAACCTATTGATTGAGTTATTATTGGTAAATCCAACCATGGGAATTATTAGGTCCCATGTAGCTATATGATCGCGGACAAGACATCGTACTAACTTGCCCAAGCTACGGTTGATCACTTCCATTTGACCATCAGTCTGAGGATGGTAAGCACTATAGAACTAAAGCTTGGTTTTCGTTGTTTCCCAAAGAGTTTTTCAAAAATAACTCATGAACTAGGTATCACGATCTGACACAATTGTCTTCAGAAGCCCATGAAGATGAACAACCCCTCGAAAAAATAATTGGGCAATGTTAAAAGCATTTTTTGTATTCGAGCATGGTATGAAATGAGCCATATTTGAAAATCGGTTAACCACCACAAATACTAAATCAACTTTCAGGGCGGTCTTTGGTAAACCCAAAACAAAGTCCATGCTGAGATCTTTCCACGGCGCATGCGAGATTAGCAGTGGTTGATACAATCTACTATTTTTCTTTTGGCCCTTAGCAAGCTGGCAAACCATGCATAAATGGTAGATCTTTACGGCATGTGATTTTAGACGAGGCCAGAATTATCTATCTCTAAAGAGGCCTAGGATCTTATAATAGCCCAAGTGACCACTACACCCACCGGCGTCTAACTCCCTCATAACATACTCGCAGACAGATGTATTGGGAAGGCAAAGTTGCATTTCTCGGAACAAATAGCCATCATGAATGCTAAAATGTGGGTGCTCCGCATGCCCTCCACTAAGAACGTCCATATAAAGATGTCTGAAATCCTCGTCGTTAACAATACTGACATCGTATCTCTTCGAATCCTGAAATAGTGAGCGACGTTAATGACAACAGATGTACACGACAGCTCATTACATCAGTAACCCGATTGTCCTTGCCAGCCTTGTGACGGATGATAAAAGAGAACTCCTTGAAGGTAAGCGCTTCACTTGACACAACAAGCACTCATCTTCTGATGAGAGCTTAAGTACTTGAGTGCTTCATTATCAGAATATACGACAAACTCCTTGTAAACCAAATAGAGATGCCAATGCCGTAGAGTTTGAACAGCGGTATAAAACTCCAAGTCATAAGTGGAGTATCACCGCTTCGCATCGGAGAGCCTTTTGCTGAAGAAGACTATTGGATGGCCCTCCTGACTAAGAACTCCACCAATGTCGATCTTGGAAGCGTCGCAGCTCACCTCAAATACTTTCTCGAAATCCAGAAGGCGCAAAAACGGAGCTTCGATCACCTTACATTTGATCGTATCAAATGCTCTTAGTGCAGCACTTGTCCATCGAAACTCTCTATGTTTCATGCAATCGGTAATTGGAGCCATGATGTTGCTGAAGTTCAACACAAAACATTTGTAAAAGTGGCAAGGTCATGGAAACTACGAACTTCAAAGATAGTGGTAGGTGTCGGCCAATCAACAATGGCTTTCGCCTTCGCGACATCCACATTTATATCTTGTGACGAGACAATGTACCCCAAAAAGATCGCGGATGTATTCATGAAGATACACTTTTTAAGGTTGATATATAAACACTCACACAAAGAACTCTGAAGATAAGACCCAGGTGATTAAGGTGCTCCTTCCTCAACTTCCTGTAGATAAGAATGTCATCAAAATAGACAATAACAAACTTACCAATAAAAGGGCGCGTGAAAGTGTCGAACACGTTTGTGAGGCCGAATAGCATAATTAGCCACTCGTACAGGCCATCCTTCGTCTTAAATTTTGTTTGAGTGTTTTAAATAGTAGTAGCGTGTTGTGTAGCGTTCAGCCCTCTGTAGCGTAAATAGCGTTGCCTATAGCGCATAAGCTACACAATACTTTTATTTTTAAATTTAAATATAGAAAAAATATGATCGGGAAAAAAAAAAAAAAAGCAAAAAATATAAAAATGCCTAAAAGATGCTTCATTTTTTCAAGTATAAGCATATTCAAATAAGTTATTAAATATCATTTATCAAAAGTCAATCCACATATAAAGTCATAAACCAAATCGAATAATTATCACATCAACAACTTTCTAAGCAAAACAACTTTAAATTTTATTCTATTTTTTAATCAAACCACTTTAATGAATAATGTCTTATTGAAACCACAAGTCACAACTCACAAGTATGAAAGGAAATAAAAATCCAATGGGTTAAGAGTATTAAGCACAATATAGATGTCATCTATAAAAGTCGATACCCTTTTCCTTTTAAGTTTAGTTTTTATACGTTTTTAGCATGCGAGTTCCACACCAACTTTAACAAAGAATCATCACCCTTTTAGTGAAAGTAAACAAAGAAAGGTTTGGTTTTGAACTTCGTATTTTAAGTTTTTTTTTAATATGAGTTCTACACTATTTTTAACAAACAAAACTAAAAATAAATGTTCTCATCACTCTTCAAAAATAAATAAAATAAAAATACATTATAGCATGGCATACGCTATGAGCGCTATTTGAAACAGTATATTGTCTTCTATTCGTCACTAGGTCAAATGCGAATCTAGTGGTATCCATTGCGAATATCAATCTTAGAAAAGACACTAGCACCTGACATTAAGCCCAGCATATCATCAAGCCAAGGAATGGGGAAGTTGTACTTCACTGTGATTTTATTAATAACTTGGTTGGATACACACAAACGCCAAGTCTAATCCTTCTTGGGGGTAAGCGAGGCCAATACGGCACATGGGCTAAGGCTCTCAAATGTAGCTATTTTTTAACAACTCATAAACTTGACGCTTCAACTCGACATGCCCAACAGGACTCATTAGGTATGCTGGTAAGTTAGGTAAAGATGCTTTGAGAACCAATTCTATAGTGTGTTGAATATCCCGTAACAAAGGCAACTCCTCAAGCAGATCATTGGGGACCAAATCTTAGAAGTCATGTAGCATAGATTTGAATTCATCAAGAATAGGCTCATCCCGGTCAGTAACAAGCTCATGCACCTATTTTATGACTAGAACGAACATTACAACTTTCTCCTGCTTACTCTTTTCATTGAACTTCCGCATGGTGAGAACAACAGATTTAGAAAGAGCAACTGATGTCGATGATGGGGATGTGGATGAAGGAGGTGACATAGGCTGAAATGGACGAAAGTGAATCCAATGACCTCACCACAACAATGTGTGCATGTTGGCCTCACCGTCGCTTTGTACCTTCTAATAAAAAAAGCCAAGCTCGAACGAGAAGGATGTGGGTGACATTCGCTGGAATTATGTCACGCCAAATATCGTCCTCATATATGTCGATTTTAAAGGACACCAAACACCTTTGAGTCAAGGATGGCAATGTCGCCAACCCACGCAACCTTATATGGTTTTAGATGTGACACAGGACAACTAACCACTTGCTATAAAAGCTCGAACTAATAGAGCATGGCGAATCAATCCATTTATCTCATAGCCCAGGTCAAGCCCTCAACCGACCCCCCTCATGGGCCCCACTTCACATGGGTCTCACCTCACATGGGCCGCCCACCCCAAGCGTGCCCCCGCTTCACATAGGTCACCCCACTCAAGCCCGGTGTGAAAATGCCCCTGCATTAAGATGTCTTTTAGTTGGAAACTTGAGTCTATCAATCACCTCTTAAGATACGATGTTCATTGCATTGCCGCCATCAATGATCATATTACGTAACCTACCCTAACATTTTACTCACGTACAGAAAACAGTGGTCCGTTGTCAATCTTTTTATTCCTTAGTGGTGGTAAGGAGATGTATGATAAGAGTAGGGCCTTCAGCCTCAACTTCAAATGCAATTTCAGTAAAAGGGTCCTCTAGTTGTGATCAGTGTTTCAAATATCGATACTATCGGCCGATATATCGGCCGATATTATCGGTATCGCACCACTGCAAGACGATATACTCGCGATAACGTCAGGAAGATACCAAAAAATTCCAAATCCAGATATCGGCCGATATTATCGTCGATATCGCACCTGGGAGAGCATCATTATCCGAAAAAAAAAAAAAAAAAAAAAAAAAAACCTTTCAACGGCAGATTTTGGTACCTGTAAAGCAGATTGCCTTGATCGGAACCTGTGTTTGATGGGCCATTCGAATCGAAGCCTCTGATTAGGAGAGATTTGGCCGGAAAATCTGTCGAAATCGTCGAAAAAATCGGCTTTCGGGAGAGATTTTAGGGTTCCGGCGTTCCGGAACCCTCTCTGCTTCGAAAAAAAAGGGCCCCGAGCCCTTTTTAGAGAAATCGTATTGCGTACTAAGTTACTCAGTACGCTCTTATCGTACTGAGTAAACTCTGTTGGGCCCACCGAGAATATATCTGATCTATCCACGCCGTCCATCAGTTTTTCCATCTTATTTTAGGGGTTGAGAAAAAAATTTAAACATAACCAAAGATCAAGTGGACCATACCATTGGAAACAGTGGGAATAATGACTTCCACCGTCGAAACCTTTCTAGGGCCCACAGTGATGTTTATTTCTCATCCAACCTGTTCATAAGATCACACAGACATAGATGAAGGGAAAACACAAATACAGGTTTGATCCAAAACTTCTATGGCCCCCAAGAAACTTTCAACGGTAGATGTTCAATTCACACTGTTTCCTATGGTGTGGTCCCCTTGAGATTTGGATATATTTCATTTTTAGGCTCAAGCACTAAAATTATCTATTGAAATGGATGGACGGAGTGGATAAAATACATAAATCACGGTGGACCCCACAGAGTTTACTCAGTACGCTTAATGTACTGAGTTACTCAGTACGCAGTCCGCTTCCTTATTCAGAGGAGGCGGACGGACTCATGTACACGTCACCAAGTTATGTGGGTCCCATCATGAGGTATATATTATATCCAACCGTTCGTCCATTTGGCGAGCTCCTCATAAGGCTCTATCCGAAAAATAAGACAGATCCAAAGATCAAGTGGACCACAATGGAAAAAAGCAGAGGGATATTGAACGTCCACCATTGAAACCCTTTTGGGTCGCAAAAGTTTTGGATCGTATGATATTTGTTTTTCCTATTTATCAAGGTCTTTGTGACCTCATGAACAGATTGGATGGAAAACTAACGTTATGGTGGACCCTACGAATATTATAACGATGAGAATCATCGTCTTCACTGCTATTTGTGGTGTGGTCCAATTGAGGTTTGGATGTCACTCATTTTTGGGTTCGTGATCTAAAATGATCTCTCCAAATGGATGAACGGTGTGGATATAATAAATACATTATTGGTGGGGCCATGTAACTCTGATCTCCTTTGAGCTGTTTGTACAACTTAGAGGTGCGCTCGTCTAGGCGCATGAAGTTCATGCGCTGGAAACTTAGGTGGGGTCCACCGTGATGTTTGTGAGAAATCCACTTCGTCCATCCATTTTTCGAGCACATTTTAAGACAGGGCCAAAAATGAGCCAGATCCAAGACTCAAGTAGGCCGAAAAAGTGAGGATTGAAGGTCCACAGTTGAAATATTTGTTGGGCCACAGGTTTTGAATCAGTCTAATATTTGGGTTTTCAATTCATCCCAGTATTAATGACGTAATGAACGGTATGGATGGAATGTAAACATCACTGTCGACCCAGGAAGGTTTCATCAGTAGGAATTTTCCTACCCACCTTTTTCTTTAGTGGGGCCCACTTGAGTCTTGGATCCTGCTCAATTTTTGCCTCAAGTCTTAAAAAAAGCTTACAAAACTGATGGATAGAGTAGATTTCTCACAAACATCATGGTGTGCCCCACTCCTACGAAAGGATTTAGTAGGAAATTCGCGTCCCATCTTTAACACATGCCCATAGCTCATGTGGTACACCAGCCAATCCACACCCTCCATCCATTTTCATAAGTAATTTTAAGGCATGAGCCCAAAAAGGAGACGATGAAAGATCAAGTGTACCATATTATAGGAAAATGTGGTGGCAATGATGTCCACCATTGAAGCTTTTTAGGGCTCACCGTAATGTTTATTTGCCATCCAATCTATCCATGAGGTTTGACAAACCTGGATGGGAAAACATAAATATTAGCTTTATCCAAAAAATTTATAGCCCCAAAATAGTTTAATGGTGATCATTCAATGAATATTATTTTGTGTGGTGTGGTCCACCTCAAACTTGGATCTGCCTTATTTTTCGGCCCATGCCCTAAAATGACATGTTAAAATGAATTCCAATTGATGTTTGGATGTGACTCATTTTCACACATATCTTTATACATTTATAAATGGTATGCATCATATTTAAATATATTTACCTTAGTTTAATCAGATAATGCATAACTTAGTACCTTATACAAAGGAAATTTATTATGTGCACTTCTTTTTTGATATTTTATGATTAAAAGTGTGCATTAAGGTCTTTTTAAATAATCTCTGAAGTTTCATAAAAAAATTCAACCATTTTGCTAATGTTTCCCCATGTTTCCCAAAAAGTGCGATAAACTATGCGATACAAACGATATATCCCGTGCGATAACCGATACGTATCTGTATCCCAAGGGTGCGATACATTGTGCGATACCGATATTTCGAACACTGGTTGTGATGCTAGCTCTACATAGGTATGTTCCATCTCGATGTGCTCATCGTAAGACTAAGGGTTGTCTGGGTAGAAGGGTTCCTCATTACCGCACTAATGGAGATTCTTGCCTTGCGGACACTCATTAGTAAAGTGTCTTATCTGTCCGCAACGACAACAATCAACACCCTACCCTGTCATTCTCACCTGAGAAGAGAATTAGGATCAGAACCTTGCCTTCTGGTGTTATGTCCCTGCAACGCTGATTGTCTTTGGTATAAATTTTGTGGCGGAGGGTGTTGCAAACGTTTTGGCCGGCTTACAAGCGAAGTATGCATTTGTGGGCGCATGTGAAAAGCGTAGGGCAACGGTTGGTAGCACTGTGGTGGAGTCTGGTTAAAATGTGGATCCGAACCCTTTCTCATAGAAGGTTCCCCAATTGGAGAACTAAAGCGTCGAAGTATATGTTCTCGCAACTATTGTTCAACTAAGCCTTCCGATAGACATCATCAACTGACTCAAAATCATAAATGACCATCTCGCAGTAGATTTATTGGTACAATCACACCAGATATTGGTTAGTTGTTATGCAGTCCGTCTCTACAAGTTTACAACAGACAAAAAAGCTTATTAAATTTCTCATTGTAGTCATCAACCGATAAAGTTCCCTATTTGAATGCAAGGAGCTCCTAAAGAAGAGCATCCATGTAATTTGAAGACAAATACTTGCCTTCCAACTTTTCTCTCATGTCAGCCCACCTGGTAGCAAAACGATCCATGATGAGATTGTGGTCATCAACGGTTCACCACCAGATTCTTATTGGGGCCATTCAACTTGATCTTGACAAAAGTCACTCGTTAGATATCATCCATGTTGTACCATGCAAAATAATCTTCAAACATTGTAATATAGTCGACAAGAGCCTTAGCATCGAGACGACCCATGAAGTCTAGAACTTCAACCCTACTTTCTTGGTGATATTGTCTTTCTTGGGTGTCTCTATTGAGGCGTCATGGGCTCTCTCTGCAAAGAGTCATTGCATGAAGTCGTAAACACTCCCAAGGACAAGTACCATTTTGATTCACCGAAAGTTCTAGTTGAAACCCTTGTTGTGGATTTGAGTCACCACCAGGATTTCCAATGGGATCAGCTTGCCCTACATGTTGTTCTCCAAGTAGTTGGTTAGCAACATTTTTCAGGCTGACTACCCTTGCTTATAACTCAATGATGCAATTATCTCGATGTTGATCAGTAAGCCACCATTGATATATGTTACCACTACAAGTAGACATTGTATCAAGAGATAACGTTAGAAAGTAATGGAAAAAATATATGGCGGTCTCTAGTTTAGAATAGAAGATTGTTAATGGCCGAGATTTTAGGCTTTAGTGGATTAAAATAAGGCTGGATTGGGGGGCTGTTATTGGTTCGGATGTGAACTGGAATAGGGTTCTTTTTTTTTGCCCGGGGGGGGGGGGGGGGGGCTTTTTTTATATATATAATGGGCTAGAGTGGGGCTGACTTTTTTGAATATTAATGGGCTGGACTAGAATGGGGTTGATTTTGGGGGTTTTATTGACCGGAATAGAGTTAGATGATGGGGAGGATCTGTTGAAGTGTAGGCACCTCCAAGCTAAGCACAAGAATCACATACAAAGTACAAAAAGACAATTTAGAATTTTCATTCAATTTAAAGATGCCTTCATACTACTCATGCCAGGCCTTATGTAAGCTTTGAAACATACATATAAGGAAGACTCGTAATGTCATTGACAACCAATGACTTGTTATAAATACGAATAAGAAATAAAAGGAATAAGAATGCATTTAAGAATATTTAACTAACGGATTATTGCATAGCTAGCTGATAGATTTTGCCAGCTAGCTACCTAAATAAGAAGCTTGGGCCTCCTTATTTATGGGTTGGTTGTTGGGCTTGGGCTTAATGGGTCTGGGTCTGGCCCATGGATCGTGGGCCCAAATTAACCCAAATCAAGCATGCCATGGCAATGGTGCTTCATGAAGGTGGGACCCTAGAGGACACAAGCAGTGAGGGAGCGGTAGAGTGAAAGGTTAGGTTGGTGGGCCTCTGAGGCTGTAGATATCTCACCGCTTCAAGAGGCATCAAGCATTGAAGTTGGGTGTTAAGGTTGGTCTCCAAGCGTGCGAAACCATCTTGGCCACTAAGAGAGATAGGGGTCATATTCCCACGACTCGAGGCATGAGGTTGGATCAAGGAAGTAATTGGCCACGTTCCCAGGATGGTAGGCATGTCGTTCGGAGACTATGAAGAGGACTTTATAGCATTGTTCCAGCTCATGGAGGAAAGAGGAGTCCAAAAATCAAGGCTAGTCATCAAGGGAAGGTCCAAAAGACCCCTAAAGGGAGGCAAGAGTCAGAAAGTCTTGGGTCTTCAATCAACTATGACATTGGGGCATCTTCTAGAGGCGAGAAGAATAGTAAAGGGATATGGATGGTGCATTAATGAAGCTTCTAAGCTGGAATATGTAGGGTTTAAGGTGCCAGGACAAAAGGCTTTAGATAAAAGATTTTGTACTCATTCCAAAGCTCATATAGATACGACGCAGGAGACAAAGCTTCAATCAATCGACAAGAAGTTGGTTGTGTCCATTTAGGGTGGCAAGGAGAAGGATTGGGTGGTGCTTAATGTTATGGGAGTTGTAGGGTGTATCATGATATTGTGGGACTCTAAGAAAGCAGTGGGGTGAAAGAAACCTCTTGACTTGGAAGCGTCGATATATGTTGTTGGGGGCCTAATTAACTCATTAAATTGGCATTCACCAATATGCTAGTGTATTTTATGTCGCTCTTCGAATATCATAAGTGTTGAGAACATCACGTCACATACACCCTTACGTACGTATCAAAAGAGGAGGCGGGCCGCGCCGATTTCCCTGTGACTAGGGAAGTACCCGTGATTATGCTAAAGACCTCATGTGCATGTGCGGGCATCTGGAAGACCCCACACTGGGAAGATGCACATGGGTTGCTTTATGGAGTGATCCAGACCGTTGGATCAAAGGGACGTGAAAATCGGGTCATTGGATCGCATGGATCACATGATCGGGGCATTAATTGTTGATCGTCCACATCAGTTTTAGACTTTATCATATTTTAGGATTTAGTTTTTGATTATTTTATATTTGGATATATTATTAGTGTTTTAGTTGCTTTTATTTAGATTAGGGCTATTTTCGTTAAAATTCATAAGACGGGGATTTTTGTAATTTTTGAAATTTCTTGAATCTATAAAAAGAGGAGGGCGTGTGACCTCTCTCACATTGAATTTCGTGATTCAAAAAAAACAAAAAAAAAGAGAGAGAGAGAGAGAGAGAGAGAGAGAGAGAAGCTCTTGCTTTCTTCTCCCATCTTCATGTGATTTGAAGATACTTCCATGCGATTTGGAAAGAAGATTTGTGCGAGGCTAATCTTCATAATGGAGGTGCGAGGTCTCCATTTATCCCCACACCATCTTCTCTTTTCTTCCCCATCCAGGTATTTTCTTCGGGTTCTTCATTCTCCCCATCACAAATCTTCGTCTTCTCCCATATTCACTCATCCACAATCCAAACCCTAACCAAACTAAACCCATCCTCCCACGCCACACGTGTGACCGTACGACCACACGTGTGAATCCCACCTGCCCCTTTTGGTTTCCCACCATCATTATATCAAAACCCCTTTCTTCTATCCCCGAAACCCTAATCCAAAACCTAAAATTCTCAATTTTCCTACTTTCCCAAATTACTGAAACCCTAATTTTCACGCTAGGTTGTATTAAGTTTCCTATTTTGAAATAGAGTATACCCTATGCTAATCGGATGTCCCTACATCCATTAGATCTAGTTTCTTTTTATTTAATGATCTTATGTTACGATGTTGGTAGCTTAGGTCAGAATTATGCATGATTTTCTTTTTTATTTTCAGGACATTTGTGATGAATATAGTGATATTTGTGTTTTTTTGTTAAATATCTTAATTCGGTTATTTGATCTCACATGTTACTTAGGTCATGCATCGGTCCTGCATCAATAAGTCTATATTATCATGACTTTAGAAGTTAAGTGAGAGATTTCTTATAGCAATGGGTGGGGATTAAAAATAAGTTTCATCTCCTCAAATCGGATGAGGTTTGTGAGCTATTTTCTTAAGACGAAGCAGGGTTAAAAGTCTTGGAATCCATGAATTTGTCTTTGCTTGGGAAATAGCTTTGACAGTTCGGTATCAAGCAAGGAAGACTATGGAGGGAAATCATCACAAGCATGGTGTGCGGGAGAGGGATTGGGAAGTGAAAAGATCTTCTTTGTACCAAGCTTCCCGTTTGTGGAAAGTGGTTGCTTCAATGGATCATATATTTAAAAGAGGGACTTCCTTCTCCTTGGGAACATGCACTTGCATTCATTTTTGAGTGGATATTTGGATTGGAGATAAGGCGCTTCAATAAATCTTTCCTAGTGTGGCGCGTCGCCATGAATTGATTTATTTGTCCAAAAACATATGCTATCTAGTGTGTGGTGGTTTGATCGTGTGATCCCCTCCTTGCCGAAGGCATGTGATAGACGAGGAAATTTCTGAATTTTCAAATTTGATAGTCAGGCTAAAGAATGTAGTTCCTCTGTCCCAAGTAGAAGATTCCATGGTTTGGCAAGCTCATAGTTCAGGTCACTTCTCCGTTCGTTCCTTCTACAAGTTGATATGTGGTGAGCCTCGTATTCATCATTTTCCGTATCATTTATGGTTGTATGGCGCTCCTCCAAGGGTGGCGGCGTTTGTGTGGCTCGAGGGTAGAAAGAGAGTTCTAACCATTAATAATCTACTAAGAAGATCCTTCATCCTCCCTAACAGTTGATGTGTATAGAAGATGCAAAGTCCATTGATCACCTTTTCATTCATTTTATATTTGCCTGAAAGGTGTGGGACTATTTTATTAATGCTCTCCGTACAGCATGGGTAATGCTAAAGTTGGTTGCGGACTTGTTATGGGCTTGGCATGAAGGAAGGGTGGGAAAAGAGGGGAAAGCTTTATGGAGATGGCTTATTTTAATGGTGATTTAGTCCATTTGGGGGGAGCGTAATAAGAGATGCTTTCGGAATGAGAGATCCTCAATTAAGGAGGTCATTAGGGAAATTAAATGTAATGTTTTGGTTTAGGCTTTTTATGTAAAGGCAGTCAATCCTACCAATCTCTCCTCTGTTTTTGAGTTGTAGAGGTGGGTTGTATCCTTTCATGTTTTTTGTGTGCTTCTAATAAAATCCAGTTGCCTCTTAAGAAAAGGAGTGGGATCTTTTCCATATCAATGTTGTTAAGGGTCTTGAGTTGTGACATCGGGATTCAAATGGGTCTTCACACCAATCTATGGTCCGATCAGGCAACACAACGAAACATCATTCTGGGAGGAATTAACAGCTCTTTGTCGCAGGTGGCAGAATCCGTGGTACCTAACTGGAGACTTCAGTGTAATCAAAATTACGTTTCAGAAATCGACCATTGTCCAATTATGTTGGAAGTGGACAAGGAGAATTGGGGTCCTAAACCGTTTAGATTCGAGCTAACGTGGATTCAAGTGGAAGGCTTCTCGGAGTTAGCGAAGGAATGGTGAAACTCCTTTGAGGTGGAGGGTTTCACAGGGTTTAAATCATTTCAACAACTCAAAACTTTTAAAAGCAAAATCAATGTTTGGAGGGAGGTGTTAGGTGAGAGAAAAGCTGAAATCGAGAACATCCTTCGGGATATTCTAGCCATCGATATGGAGGGTGGAGAACTATTGGAAGAAGAGAGAGCCATGAGAGTCAAAACTATCCCACGATTACATGAACCACCTATAGGAAGAGGAGATTTGTTAAATTTTTTAACCGAATTTTAGGAAAGAGGTCAACTATTGTTAGAGTTGGGTGCTTCATTAATATCTATTATTCCGAAAGCCGAAGGTGTTAAATGCTTGTGGGATTTCAAGCCTATTAGTCTGTTTGGGGGATGCTACAAGATCCTAGCTAAGATCTTGGCATTAAGATTCCAGGCAATGTTAGAGAATGTCATATCTAAAGCCCAAGATGCATTTATTAGAGGGAAGCAAATGTTGGATAGTACGTTAATTGCCCCATAAGTGTATTGTTTCACGGCACGAGGAAAAGAAAAAAAGTATCATATAAAAGCTAGGAATTGAGAAAGCTTATGACCACGTGAATTGGAGACTTCCTTAACTATATGATGGGGAGTTGGGATGCAGGTCGAAATGGAGGAAATTAATCCAAGAATGTACTTGATCGGCCAAGTTCTTAGTGCTAGTCAATAAGTCTCCTAAAGGTTTTTTTTTCAGATGTCGAGAGGACTTAGGCAGGGGTACCGGCTCTCTCCATTCCTAGTCATGGTGGTGGTCGAAGTGCTTAGCAAGAAGTTGGACAAAGGTCAATCTACTGGCTGATTAGAGATTTTAGGGTGAAAAGTATGGATTTCCACATTTCTCATTTTCAGTTTGTTGATGACACAATCGTTTTTTGCGACACAGATGTAGAAATGGTGGACGAATTGAGGGAAATAGTGAGATGTTTTGAAGTGGTGTCCGACTTAAAGGTTGGTATTCTCGAGAGTGAAATGTTGGGCATTGGCACAACTAACAAAGCAGCGGGCCGGCGGCTAGGTTGGCAGAGGTGTTTAGGTGTCGGACAAGGTCTCTTTCGTTGTCGTAACTCTTATCTCAAGCTCCCTCTATGCATTGGCAAGCTCGTAAGACACTTGTTGGACAAGGTAATTGAAATAGTAACAAGAAAAAAATAGCTATGTGGAAGAGGGACGCGGATTGCGTCCTACCCCCGCCCGGACGGTAATCCGTCCGAGCAGGGCTCTGCCCACCGTGATGTAAGTATTTTATCCATGTCATTCATCGCTTCTATCAGACCTTTTTAAGTTATCATCCTAAAAACGAGGCAGGTCCACAGCTCCAGTGGACCACACCAAAGGAAGCTGCAATGATAATGACAACCACCGTTGAAACCTTTCTAAGGGCCACTGTAATGTTTTTTTAGCATCCAACCTATTAATAAGTTCATGTAGACGTGGATGAAGTGAAAACACAAATATAAGCTTGATCCGAAACTTCTCCAGCTCCCAAGAACTTTTTAATGGTGGACGTTCAATCCCCACTCTGTGGTCCATTGGAGTTGTGGACCTGCCTCATTTTTGGGATCATACCTTAAAATGATCTGAGAAAAGAGATGAACGAAGTGGATAAAACATTTACATCACTGTCGGCCCCACAGAGCCCTGCCCGGACGGATTACCGTCCGAGCAGGGGTAGGACGCAATCCGCGTCCGTGGAAGAGTTGGCAACTCTCTTTCGGTGGCAGGCTCACATTGATTAAAGCAACCATGTTGAATTTGTCGCTCCATCTTATGAATCTTTTCAAATATCCACCGTCTATGTTGAACAAATTAGAAAGATTGAGATGGGATTTTTTTGTGGCATGGAGCATAAGTGAAGCAAAAGTTTTATCTTTTCAGATGGAAAGAGGTGTGCAAGCCGTACTAATGAAATGCATTTTCGGAAAATGACTGTGGAGGTTCAGCTCGAAGGAAGGGAGGCTATGGAGCAAGGTGATTGCTGGTATATACAGTGTTCAAGAAGGAGGTTGGCGATTGAAGGATTCATCTTCATATAGGGTTTCAGGGCTATCGGATGTGTTATGTGGAATGGCAAATAAGTTTAAGGAGGGGCTCCATTTTTCCTATGGTAATGGACAGTGTTGTCAAAATCTTACAATTTACAATTTGAGTCGAATCTTAAGCAAAAGGATTTGAATCCCACCCCAAATTCCTTTTTACATAAATCATATGATTCTATGATTTGAATTCGATGATTTACGATTCAAATTATACTTGTTCTCTTATATTTTAAGCTTCACTCAGCTTTCATTTTGTGTTTTTAAATTGATAGGGGCTTTAAGAATTGTTTAGAAGAAACTTTTCAAAAAGAAAAAAAAAAAAAAAATCGTTTAGAAAAGATTTTTTTTATGACGACAGGGTGTCCCTGCCCCTTTTTTTAAAAGCGAGACTACTCCCTACGGATGCACGGAATCACCCGCAAACCACATGCATCGAGTAAATCACGGGGAGGGGAATCGAACTTGCGTCTATGGGGAGCAAACCCACGATGCTAGCCATTCACCCAAACCCCAGGCGGGTAAATTATTTTATTTTGTTCTTTATAAGAGATTAAATGATATATAAAGGCTCAAAAAAATACTCTTAAACGTTAAATCAGAGCTTCTTTAATGATTTCTTACTTCTTAACTAGTCGAAACACAAAATTGATGTATGACTTATCTGTATCTCTCAAAAATAAAATAAAATAAAATAAATAAAAACAAATGTATGACTTATGAGGAATGTTTTTATGGATGGTTACAATCATGTTGACTTATATGTATTGTGGAATGATGGTTAGAAATCAAAATATCTTTTTTCGTCAATCTACATAATCAAATGTTACTTTTCCAACGTGATTCTACATTCAAGAAGGTAACAATAACATAAATTATTAAATGATCCTTGTATGTTTTTTTAAGGAAAATTTCTGGAAATAAAAATAAATGGAAAGATAAAAATCCTTTAACACTATCATGACATGGTATTACCTGGTGCATTTTGATAGAAAAAGGATAATTGATGAGTTTTTTTTCTGACTTATTATATTTTTCATATTTTTTCAACTTACTAAGAAAATCATAAAAAATTTCTTATGGTGTATAATATGCTTTGTGATTCGATACGATTCAACCCCTATTACGATTTGCAATATGATAACAATTTTGAGAACATTGGTGATGGGAAGAAGATTTGGTTTTGGGTGGCCCTATGGATCAGTGAGAGTACACTACAAGTTGTGTTTCCGACGTTATTGGCCTGGATAGCTCTGAATATGGACATTACCATGGATTGTTGCTTTTCCTTCTCAGGCAATACAGTTATTTATCCCCTACATGTTAAAAGGAATTCGACGTATGGGGAAGCCAAAGAATTCATTCGGCTCTTAGAGTGGCTTCACCATTTCAAGCCTTCTTCAAGTAAGAGGGATTAGATGGCATGGACCAAAGATAAGGTGGGTCAGTTCTTTATTTACTCCTTCCCTAGGTTGTTGTGCGACCCCCCTTTGGGTGAGAGCAATGGTCACACATCCAACATCTGGTTCTATGGTGCCACTCCCAATGTTGCATCTTTCTCTTGGTTAGTGGGAAGGAATAGGGTACTTACAATTGACAATCTACAAAAAATAAATTTAAAAATTTAAAAAAAACCAATGATGCTTTCCAATTGTTTCGTCATGTGTATGCAGGATGTGGAGTCGATAGATCATTTGTTCATCCATTGCGCGTTTGCTCAGAAGGTGTGGGAGAGATTTCTCGTCTTCTTTAAAATGTCATGGGTGATGCCAGATCCATCAATAGCCTTTTGCTTGCTTGACACAAGGGAGGGGTTGGGAAAAAAGAGAGAGTGGTGTGGGTGTTGGTTTTGTTGGTAGTAATTTCAGCTCTTTGGGGTGAGAGGCATAATAGGCACTTCCAAAACAAAAGTGAACAGCTATGGATGTTTATAAGAGGGCAAAGCTAGATGTAATAAGTTGGGTATCTTGTATAAAGGCCCCTGACCATAGTGATTTGTCCTTGTTGTCTAGGCTTTAGCTAGCATATTTCGCCTTCTCTTTGGTGCTTTCTTTAACAAAAATTTATGCTACCTTTCAAAAGAAAAAAAGAAAAAACTGATGAATGTGTTGTCCAAGGTGAAGATAAATGTGATGTGATGACTGATGATTTTCAAGTGAAGTTGGTGATACATTTCTTGCAATTGGGCCACAGCAAGCGAGACATTATTAAAATAAAATAAAATTAGGGTCAACAAAGAGGAATTTACTCATCAAAGGATGCGAGTGACAATGCACTTTCAAGGTGGAACCAAGGAAAGGTTCGATCAGTTTGGCAATCTTCATGCAGGGCCACATCGTAGGGTTTCAGATAATTTGAAGTTGTACTGCTCAAGAGTTAGGCTACCTTTAGCTAGTATGGACCAAGGGAATGGGCGAGAAGCTAAACTTGATCTTCCTCAAGGTACAAATGGCTTATTCAAACCCTAGTCGAAAGTGTCTTAGTTCGTGGTACTACAATCGAGGGTTTGAGGTGAAGATCGGGAAAAAGACACGGTACTGGGATAGCAAGTTTGCAAGAGAAAATAAACACATTTTGCTAGAAAATGGAAGATAAGATCACTCAAGGTAAGATGCATTAAGGTACTGAGGGGCTGGAGTAACAATGGGGTTTGCTTTGATGCAAGCATCAAGGTAACTTGGTTCGAGCATGCAAGTATGTCGGTTAGTATTGGCTAGATTCTTAAGATGGGTGAGCTAGGCAAGCACCAGGAAGCAGGCAAAGTGTATTGCATGATGTAGGACATGAAGCCTCATGCAACAGTGAGTATCTTAAGACCGTGTCAGAATTGTTTGGATGTTGGAGCAGAAGTCAACAAGTAGAGAATAATGTAAGGTCAAGATTTGAGGTGAGTGCCCATGGCAAGGGAAATCATTAAGAATGTGAACTGTTATGGACGTGATGACGCTTTAACTGAAATTGTTAGTTACTCAGGAAGGGCATTCCAAGGATTAGTACCAACTGGGGAAATAAAAGGATTTGCGTCTTTCTATTCAATTATCCATGGGAAAATTATTGGAATATGCAAAGGATGCATTATAACATTCGAGGTATTTAAGCGGACGGAAGTGTCAATTTTAAGTTTTGGGTTGCCAGCATTATAACATTCGAGGTAAAGGATCCGTAGCAATTGCACCAACTCACAAGGAACAAGCAGCATGTAGATGAAGAATAAAGAGGTCTTGAAGTAAACTTCAAGGCAAATACATATGAACATTAAGGTACATGAATGAAGCCTCAAGGTTTGTCGGCTTTAGTGTATGGTATCGAGGCTTCGCTTGATTGAGAGATGGGAACTAACATGCCAATAGGGAACAACATGGTAGCTCATGTACAACCAAAAAGAGATGTGTGGATGGTGAAGATGAAGTTGAAGCTACAATGAAAGGACCATTGCACAAGGAGGGATATGCTGATGGTGAAGATGGAGTAGCCAAAGAATAAGTGTTGCACACTGGGAGTCAGGTGATGGGTAGATTAACTTGATGCCAATGTAGATGTCAAAGTTATAAAGTGAAACTTTGTCACAGCATTTTTGACTGCGGCCACGAGACATGGTTGTGATTGGGACTATTGACTATTGAGTCTTTGACTGTTAGCCCACAAGGAGGTAAAGTACAATGATTACGCTTTTCTGGCACCTTTAGGAGCTCTTGGCAGCTAAGTGGTGCTGATAGGTTATGGTATATAACTAGGGTCGGAAGCATGGGTGTAAGACCAACCAAGCACCATCGTGCGTACATGCAATGTAGAGCACTAGGTCGCATGGGAACCCTCTTGGTCTCCCTTGCCGCTAACAATTTAGCATGGGATGATGTCATGCACATGACTGAGATGACATGCAGGTGGGTTGTCGAGCGAAACGTTTATTTTGGACCAGGCAGGGCATTAAACATGAGGTTGGTGGTGAATGTCGAGTATGCAAGTGGTGAATGCTGCTTGGCTTCAGTTTCTCCAATGGTTGGTGTCATTGTGTTGATGTTGTACAGTGGCATACATTCACCTGGGTTCCAAAGACGGCATTGCAAGAAAGTGTTGAAGTCCAACTTGGAATTAAAAATGCCTATGGCTATAGAGCAGAAAATATTCTCATGGTTAATTGGGAGAACTGCAAGGTGGGAGAGTTGCACTATCATTTTTGTACAATGAAGAATTGGGTCCAGCTATGTGCTATATGCGAGATAGATTTTGGTGAAAAGAGACAAATGGACCAAAGAGTTGGTGAAGTGGATTTTAGTTAACTTGTAAGTTGTAATGCACAAGATGTCTATGAGGCAGATCATGGTAGTTGGCTTGTATCACACAATGGTGCCCACAAGGTCGAGCTTCATCGGTTGGCTTGTAATACATGGAATCGCCCATGTGATTTAAGGCTAGTGGACTACTCAATCAACAGATTCAAGTTTTGAACAAGCATCATGGGTGAGGCTTTGCTGTAATATGTGAGCCTGGGGGGATCCTTGGTGTGCAATGGAGATTGAGCACCATTAGTTGGCAGACAACTCAATCGGCGGTTTGGATTTGAGTAAGCATCATGTTGCAGTGTTGTAGGACTCAGTAATGAAGGCACAGGGCAGAGCATCATGGGTATTCCTATTGCCATGGAGCTTGATGGACAAATCAATTGGTTCAGTCATGTTGGTACGTGAGGGTGTGTCAGCGTGGGATGACATGGGCTTACATTGAATAGGGTTAAGTTTCAGGACGGGCATCTACAAGGGGTTGAGATGGGTGTAAGTTGGTTCAAAACACTGAGGTAAGTTCCAAGCAAACCTAAGAAGCATACGTACAATGAAATGCCAATGTAGAGAAGGTCCAAATCCATATGTTGCAATCTTATTGCATAAAAAACTTTCTTGTCTGGAGCTATAAATTTGATAGCATATGACATTGATATGCATCAAATGTCAGGAAAAAATCATGAAAAACTTGCTTATAGTCCTCGTGCTTCTCTATTTGTTCTCAACCATGAGACTAGGTAGAAATGGGTCAGCTCTAGAACTTTCAGCAGTGTCTGAAAGAACATTGTTTTGTTATATGGCTTCTTGCCATTGACTTGGAAAAAGGTCATTCATAAGCACGAATATCCAATGTGGCTTCTGTGCAATGGAGGATAGTCTCGGCTTTAGCAAGTGTATCCGCTACGTTAGAGGGCCTCACTAAACCCTCAAGCGTGCAACCCCCAAAAATAGTACTGCAAACAAACATAGGTGACATTAGCCATTTGAGGATCTATGTTTATAAGCTACAAATTTACCAAAATTTGAATAACTCTGTTCACATGGACTAACAGAGATGCATAAATCTAAAGGAATATTATTAAAGAAACCACCATATAGTTGCTCGGGGATGTATAAGGATTTATTAAAAACGGGCAGATATATCAATCAATTTATGTAAAGAACTTCCTTCTAAATTAGTGCTTAGCATTAAAATTGTTTGATATAACAAGATAAATTAGCCATAAGATTCCCAGGCCACTTTGTCTTGACAAGCTAAGAAGTTGTTTCCAAAGCGACAATAAAACAATTCTGCGAGAATGACTGCACCATTGTCATTCCAAATAAGTCAGCACTCAGCAACCAATTCAACAACAATGCTAATGAAATGTAACTTCAAAACTCTCCAACAAAATTTTAGTGGAAAAATAGAAATCATTCCGCTTCTTTTTTTTAAGGGTCAAAACCCCCAAGTTATATGGACATTTTTGGTCACAAAGTCAATAGCATTTTAGTCTTTAAGAGTCAACTGGCCAGCTCTGGCCATTATTTTTAAGTAAAAAAAGCCGAACATGAGCAACAAGTCAGCATCGTGTACCACAGCAGTCTGTTTACAGAAGCAACAGGACCCACCTGCCAGTTGTTGAACCCATGCAATATAAAGATGGGTCCTACCATTTCATGGGTGAGTCCCGTCTTCAGTCAGACGGTGCCTGCAGACTACCATCCACCTCCCATTTCTTCTGAATGACTTGCCTCTGAGGGTATCATGCACTGATGGCTAGACAGTTTCAATGATCAAGTACAAATATCTAAGCTACCGTTCCATATTCAAACATGGAATCCAAACTCACATTCAGATTGCAACTAGCCCAAGACCCAAATTGTTCCAACTTGACCGGCATAGTCCTTTGTTCTCCACAGGGTCCAGATCAACTCGGTATAATATTATTTTCTTTTAGTCCATGCGGTCAAAAGAATGCATTAAAAACACCACTCTAAAGTGTTAAAACATCGCAATCCATCCTAGAATAAGTTGAAATTATGGAAAGAAAAAAGGAAGAGAGAGAGAGAGAGAGAGCAAACAAATATTCTGCGATGCTTGTCATACATAAACCAACTGAATTCGGTGGATGAACATATTACAAGCCATCAAAAGCCATAGCAGCTACTTTGTTATTTTATTTTGTAAAATACATATTCGAACATTGAAAAAGCATTCTTGGAACATCAAAACCATCATTTCTCACCGGAATCAACCCCACAACAAATAGAAGAAAAATGGACTAGAAGAAAACTAGGGTTTACCAATAAAACGGCAATGTGTATAAATAATTCAAAAATGCAATTCACACATCAAAGAAACCCTAGAGGACGCTACAATGACGGATGACAAAACCCTAATTCATAAACGAAACTACAGCTGATGAAATCGCAAAACCTAATATCGCCGCGTTTGGGGTAGTAAAAGTGCTAAACAATGGTAACAGTCCTGAAAGCGGAAAACCCTAAAACGAATAGAGATTGCGGAGAAACGAGAATGAAATCAGAGAGAGGAAGAGAAATCTCACCTTCAATCAGAAACCTTTGTTCTTGAAAGCGCAAGCAAGAGTCGTGAAGTAGAGGACGTTGGGTTTGAAAGTTTCGCCATCGAAAGAGAGAGAAAGAGAGAGAGAGAGAGAGAGAGAGAGAGAGATTTCAGAGTCAGGAGCAGAGAAGAGGAGAGATTTCAAACCCCGGCGGAGACACCAGCAGCAGCATCTTTCCCCCTTGAGAAACGACGTCACTCGCACGTGGGGTAGACGAAAACGTGTTCGAGTTTGGAACCGCTCGTCAGGCGAACCCGGTTCCCATATGTTTATTTGCCGTCCAACCGGTTCACAAGGTCACAAGGAAATGGACGAAGAGAAAAGAAAACGTAAATATCAGTGATCCAAAACTTAGTTGGCCCCCAATAACTTTTCAAGAGTAAGTGTTCAATACCCATTGTTTCATGTGCTGTGGTACACTTGAGCCTTTAATGTGCCTTCTTTTTTATCTAATGTCTTAAAATGATCGGCCGAAAAGTATTAACTGTATTAATAAAACATATACATTAAAGTGGGTTGCACAGAACTCCGCCCACATGGTCCAAACCCTAGGTAGGTTTGACGGGTTAGAAAGCATACCACAAAAAATATTGTGAATTCAATTTCTATTATCCAAAACTTCAGGGAAGTTTTGAACCAGGTTAATAATATGTTTTCCCTTCATCCATGTTTGCGTGATCTCATGAACAAGTTGGATGACAAATAAACATCGCGGGATGCCTTATAGAAGTTTCAATGTAGGGTGGTCCACTTTAGTTTTAGATATGTTTTAATTTTGAATTCAATCTTTAAAATGAGTTGAAAAAAGAAAAAATTAGTACCACCGTACTATGCCTTTTTTTTTTAGCGCCCAAAAACTTATCTCACCAAAGTGAATTTTTAGAGTACGGAAATTGAGATTTTGACAAAAATACCTCTAAATGTTAGGGTAAAACAGCTGAACAAATAGGGGTATTTTTGTCTTTCTGAGTTCGTCTGTATAAATAGATGTCTACTTTGGTGATTTAGTTTTTTTTCAGTCAAATGAAAAAAGGTGAGTGGTACATCGGGTCTATACTAAAAAATTACCCTTGAAAAAACATACGGATGTAGTGTGGTCCACTTGAACTTTGGATGTATTTCAAATTTGGGTTCAATCCTTCAAATGAGATGTAAAAACAGATAGATTGATAAATAGAGGTGGGTATCGGACCGAGTCGGATCGGATCGGGTCTAACCTGATTCGGTCCGAAATCTAGTTGGACTGACCCGAATCTAATCCAATCCGAGATCGAGTCCGAGACATAGGACTCGAACTAACCCAACACACGGTTGGCCTAACTTGAACCGAGTCCGACTCGGTCAGGGAAACCGAGTCGGATCGGGTTGGGTGTGATTTTTATCATTAAAAACGGTGAAAATCATTATCCTCATTGCTATTTTCAGTGTGGTCCATTTGAGCTTTAGACATGATTCAAATTTTTTTTCCAAATGATCTAAAATGATTGTGAAAAATGGATAAACGGTATGAATATAATAAATACATCATTGTAGGGTCATGTAAGGTTGATATCATTTGAGCCGTTCGTACAACTCGGAGCTCGAGGCGCTGCAGCTGCGAACGTGTTGTGCACGGCAGCTACCTGTAACGTGTCGCGCACGAAATGCCGACTTTGATGTTACCAAGTTCTGTAGGTCTGATCATGGATATGTGTTATATCCAAATCGTCCATCCATTTGGCGAGCTCGTTTTAAGGCTTGAGATAAAAAATAAGATAGATCTGACTTTCAAGTGGACCACACTGGAAAGAGCAGTGGGGATTGAACGTCTACCATTGAATGCCTTTTTGGGGTCACTGTCTCACAGAAGTTTTGGATCACTTTCAAATTTATTTTTCCTCTTAATTCAAGTCTTTGTGACCTTATGAACAGATCGCATGGAAAATAAACATCTACGAATTGTTTGAAGGTGAAAATCATTCTCTGTTGCTATTTGTGGTGTGGTCTAGACGATTTTTGGATATGATCTATTTGTTTGGATAATGCTCTAAAATGATCTCTAAATATATATGAACGGTGTAGATATAATAAATACATCACTATAAGGTCATATAACTTTGATATCCTTCGAGCCGTTCGTACAACTCGCAGCTCGAGGAGCGTTAGTGCTCGTCTTGGCATGACACGTACCTATAGCTAGCTGCACATAGTTGTATGCGGTACATCAACAAATATTCATCTTATTGTACACAGTAAACTTTATTGGGGCCCACCTTGAATGCATATGGTTTATCCATGCCGTCCATTAGTTTTTGCAAATCATTTTAGTGGTTGAACCCAAAATCGATACATATCCAAAGCTCAAGCAGACCATACCACAAGGAAAAGTAGAAGTATCGATAAAAACTACTCCGGATCAGGTAGGATCAGATCGGTTTTCGAATTGGGTCGGGTCGGATAAGGGCTAATCCGAACTAGACCCGAAAAGATTTCGGATCTGGATGGAGCTACCCGATTTGCACCGATCCAAACCGTCGGTTCGGTTCTGATCAGGTCGGATCGGGCCGGATCTACCGGATCGGGTCTGTTACACCCAACTCTACTGATAAACCACGTACATTCAGGATGGGCCAACAGACTTAACTCAGTAAGATAGAACATTCAGAGTTACTAGTAGGCGCTCGGATTTCCTAAAAAGCCAAACCTTGTCGGGTGGGCCACATTGTACACGAGCGGCCTGCCCTGTTATCAAATTTTCGGGAACTGAACACACGGTTGTAGGTGAACTTTCACATGGAGCGCTCTTTTCTTTCAAGAAGGTCACTTAGAACATCCAAGCCTTCGAAAAGGTGGTCTGCACTATAAAAAATTTCCCGTAGCGAAAATCCGAACAATCCACCTATTGGATGGCCACTACGATACATGTGGTCAGATCATCATCTGTCCATTGACTTCAATGGTTTAGCCCGTTTGATAAGTGGGCCACGATATTTTTCCCCAAATGACCTTTTCGGTTGGGCCCACCTTTCGCAGAGATTGGACGGTCATCGCAAGTGACGCATTTGGAGGAAAGGGAAGCCTTGGCGTGTGGATGTTCATAGCGAACAATGTGCGTGAATAAGTACCAAAAAAACACAACGTGCGGGAGCATTTCTCCTTTTTTAGACCCGCCCGCAGTTGTTCGAAACGGACGAGTATTGCCTGTGCTCCCGCCCAAGGAAGAAAGTTTCCAGTGGTCGGAACCTACATGGAGTCCATAGAGATTCCAGTGAGAAATCCACTCCGTTCATCAGATTTTAAATATAACAATGTGATAGTAATTTAAATATCAGGAAATTCCAAATCTTAGATAGACCACACAATATGAAACAGTAAGAATGGGAATGTCCACTGTTGAAACCTTCCTGAAACCGATCATTATGTTTATAAGCCATCCAAACCGTTCGTAAGGTTATAACCACTGGGATAAACTGTAGGCACAAATATGATACTGATCCAATACTTTCATTGCCCCACTAGGTTTCCAATGGTAGTTGTTCAATACCCACTGATTCATATGGCATGGTCCACTTGAGTTTTCCCATGTTGATTTTTGAACTCTTATCCTATTTTGGGGCTTGAGAAATTGATAGACATAGTGGATTTTTCAGAGTCATTTCTATTATCCTCATCAGCTTTCACGTAGGATAAGTTGGAAATGAAGAACTTTGACTTTGTTCGGCCAAATTTGGATAAGTTAGCTAACAACTTTAAAAGAGAAATGCGCACATGGAAATAGCCACACGTCCAGTTAGTCGACGAGTGAGGCCCATTATTGTTTTAATTAATTAATTAATTAATTAATTAATTAATTAATTAATTTTTATTTTTTTTAAACACAGGCGCACGCACACCGCCACACACTCGCACCTTGGTGGGTTTTCACCACCAATGGATACTCAAACCCTTGACCGGGTGTGGAAGCTCCTGAGAGTCTACCACCGGAGCAAGAGTGAGGCCCATTATTGTATTCACATGACATCTCGCCTGTCTAACGAGGTTGTTTCTCCATAAAAACAAGTTTGCTTTCATAACCATGTCAATCCAAACGTGAAAATGGGATTCCTCAAATGAATGTGGGTTTTTTCATTTCTTTTTTTCTTTTTTGGTGGTTGTTTGTATTTTTTATTTATGTGCTTTACTGGTTGGTTACATTAACCTAATTTTTTATGATGCGCTTGGCTGGTTGTTCCAGGGAATTGATTTTTGGGGCATTTCATTTTAATGACGGGACAATGTTGCTTTATGGGTGAAATATCATACAAACATTATAGCAGGCCCCATATTCTAACTAGTTAGATGTACAATTAGTTGTGTATGAGTTTTTATTATTATTTATTATTTAAAAAAATTAATAAAATTGATAGAATTATAAACGTTACATCATGTGACTAAGGTTCACCGAGGGAGTGTTTGGATTATAAGTTACTTAAGATCAAGCTACTTATGTCTCAAATAACTTATTTTAGTTTTTACTTATCAAGTATATAAGTACATTAGGTAAACAACATATTTTTTAGTTTCTCCTATATTTCGTCTCTATATCCATTTTTTTAGCAACTTATGAAAAATAGAAAAGCAAAACAAATTAACTGAAATGATTAAGTAATTTTACGTAAAAAAAAATTTACTTATAACTAACATGAACCCAACTTATTTATCTTGAATAGGTTATTTATTTACTGTTGTAAGTAAAAAAGCAAATTTACTTTATTAGAATTATCAAACCATAGTGTTACTTTAAGATGAGTAATTTTCCCCCCTACTTATTTTTTAACTCTTATCCTATCGTGGATTTGAAAAACCGATGGACATAGTGGATTTCTCCAAATCATTTTTATGAGCCGGCATAGCTTCTAACTATAGGAGCTTCTAGGTAGGGGCACCGGCACATAAGATCCATTGGAAATCAAGAACTTTGCCTTTGTTCAGCCAAATTTGAATAAGTTAACCAACAACTTTAAAAGAGAAATGCGCACATGGAAATAGCTACACGTGGAATTAGTTGGCGCTTGAGGCTCATTATTATATTCACATGACATCTCGCCCATCTAATTAACAAGGATGTTTCTCCATGAAAACAAGTTAGCTTTCAAACCATGATCCAAACATGAAAATGAGATTCCTCAAATGAATGTGGGGTTTTTATTTGTCTTTTTCGGTGGTTGTTTGTATTTTTTTTATTTACATGTTCTGCCTATTGGTTCCATTAAGCTGATTTTTTATGATGTACTTGCTTTATTGTTCCACTAATTGATTTTTGGGGCATTTCATTTTAACGATGGGACAATGTTGCTTGACGTTGAAATATCATACAAACACTATAGTAGGCCCCATATTCTAACTAGTTAGATGTACCATTAGTTGTGTATGAGTGTTTTTCTAATTAAAAAAGTCAGAGTTATAAACATTAGATCATGTGACTAAGGTTCACCAAGGGGGTGTTTGGATCCTAAGTTACTTAAGATCAAGCCACTTATTTCTCAAATAATTTATCTTAGTTTTTACTTATCAAGCATATAAGTATGTTTGGCTTCCCCTCTCTTTTGTCTCTCTACACCTTTCTTCAGCAACTTATAAAAAAGGAAAAAGAAAAAAAAAAACTAAGTGATTAAGTAATTTTAAATAGTAAAAAGGTTACTTATAACTAATCATGAACCCAACTTACTTATCTTAAATAGGTTACTTATCTACTGATGTAAGTAAAAAGAGTAATTTATGTGGTTATAATTATCAAACCAAATTGCTACTTTTGAATCATAAGTAAGCCCAATCAAATTTTGTCGCTAGATGTTTCAAGATAAAGATTGGAATTATTTTCTTTCTTTACTCAATATTAGTTGTCCATTTTCTATGCCATTGCTTGGATGTTTAAAATCATCACATTGGCATAAATTCCATATCATGGTTTGCTTGTACTTGCACGAAAGAATTGAATTGACAATCACATTGGTGATGGTTCACCCAAGTGCTTCCAAAGCACTAGAAGTTATTGTGCTCCTAGTTAAACTGGGAAACGGTCCAATCCATTAATATAGGCTGTTAATTAGATCCGGCACACATTGCATGGCCTACCATACAAACATCATGTCACTCCGACGAATATGAACCATTTGATCAATGGCCTTTAAAATGAACAGTGAAGATAATTTATATATATAAAAAAGGTCCAATCAACAATTGTATCAAATTATTTGTTAGTGTAGATCATACATTGCTAATGACTCTAAATAATCACTTTCGTTAGGCAATTTTAACCATCGCATACATGCCTTAGAAAATAAATGATTTTAGAGAACACCAAATCAAAGTTGGATTGGATCATTTAGTTAGTATGATTTTTGTAAGATAGCTTAAGAAATGTATTCTAGATTTCATGGACAGTTTAGATTGATCGAATGGACAGGCCAAGTGAACCGGTGCTACTAAGAGGACTATAGCTTGCTGTGCTTTGAGAGCACTAGAGCATCTCCATATATAATATGTACTGGCTGGGTTAGCTGAGGTTGAGCCCAAAATCATTCAAGCCTATCTAAGCCTAACATTGTACTAAAATTGTTCCGAGTTTAATATTTAAGTCCAAGCTCATCTCATGGCTTTAAAAAAAAATTATTCAAATCTAATTCAAATACCTGCCTAACCAAAAGCCCCCCGAGCAATTACTGACAACCCTAGGATAGACCCGGCATGGCACATAGCCCTTCTCACGGTCCATCTCTGTATGCGAGTCCTTTCTCACTGTCTATATCTGTACGCGTGTGGCCTAATTCATGAAGGGAATTTGCTGGGAGCTGGTGCAACAAAAAGCTCTATTGAGCCCATCGTAATATGTTAATATGTGTGTGACATCCACTCTATTCAATCGTTGGCCGGCAATTCAAGTTAGGACGGGAGCCTAAAAATTAAGTTTATCAAACTCAAGTGTGCTGCACGATAGGAAAAAGTGAGGATGCATACACTTACCATTGAAAATTTGAAATCATTCCATTCATCTATTGGACTCACCTATGAACGGATTAGATGGCACATATATCTCATAGTGGCCCCACTAAGGTTTCAATGGTGCGTATCCCCGCCTCCACTTCGCCCGGGATTTCAAGGGCCTGTTTTTTAGACTCGCCTCCCATGATGGGCCAATGGATTTATTTTTTTATTTTGCATGTGCTCGCTAGAATGGATGCGGATTAGGTACTGACATCAATCTTGCTACTGAAGTGATATCACCAAGTTACGTGGCTCCACCATGATGCATGTGTTGTATCATATGATCCATCCATCTTGAGAGATCATTTTAAGACATGAGATAAAAAAAATGAAGCAAATTCAAAACTCAAGTGGACCCACATAGAAAATAGTAGTGATTGAATACTTACCATAAAAGACTACTAGGGCCAACAGAAGTTTTCGATCAAGTTGATAATTGTGTTTTACCGTAGTCCATATCTGTGTTAACTTATTAAGGCACTGGATCTCAAATAAACATTATGGTGGGCCCTGGGAAGGTTTCAACGGTGGGTGTCACTGTCCCACTGTTTCCTGGGTTGGGTCTACTTTTAGCTTTTATATTTCTCATTCATTAGCTCACGACTTAAAATAATCTTTTCAAATGAAGGGATGGTGTGGATAAGGCTCACAGAACTTGATGACGTACTTCATTAGCGATTCTAGTTACTCAACCCGTCAGTAACCATCCGCGTCCCCCCTAAAACCGAAGAATACCCAGACAAGGATCGAAAACAGGCGAGAATGGCCATGAAAGCAGCAGCAGAGAAATGGCGAAAAATCCCCATAAGCAGCAGCATCTTCGGGAGGAGGCGATTTCTGCACAATGGCCCAGACACCGTAGAAGAGCTCCTAGATCGTCATCTCGTTAAGAAGCAACCACCGAACGGTGATGATGAGGAAGACCCGATCTTAGCCCGCCAGCGCCTGACCAGCACCCGCCGCGAGGCCCTCAGCCTCTACCGCGACATCCTCCGCGCCGCCCGATTCTTCGCCTGGCCCGACGCCCGTGGCGTCCCCTGGCGCGATGTGCTCAGGGACAACGCCCGCCGCGAATTCGAGGAGGCCCGCTACGAGCGGGACCCGGAGATCGTCACCCGCCTCTTGATAGGTGGCCGGGATGCCGTCCAGGCGGCCCTCGACAAGCTCGTGGACCAACACAAACGGATGGCAGCGGGCGATGGTAAAAACGATCGCACATCGAAATAGAATCCTGTCTTGTTACTTTTTCTATTTGGTGTATAAAAAAGTATAACGTTTGGTATTGGAAATTGTTAATTGGAATTGACTGTATGTGAATTCGCCATTCGCCATTTTTTTATTTATTTTGTGTTAATTGCCCCCCCCCCCCCCCCCCCCCCCCTTAAGATTAGAAATTGATGCCTTATACAGCGTGTGGATTACTTTTGAATCCATTTCCAGTTTTTAGTATTAGGGTTTTAGAAGAGTAAAACTTTGATACTCTGGCAGAATGCGATAGATGATACACAGGCACTTAGAAATTATTCAGAAATTGCATACATGGAATACAATCCATTCAGTTAGACTGTTGTCCATGTTTAGGTGAATCATGCTTATTAGATTATATATATAACTATCGGATTGGTAGACATTTGATGGATGGTTGAAAGTGAAAATTTCAAATGGTCCTATTTCAGCAAGCCAGTGCCCTTTAAAAAAAAAAGGTTAGGATTGTTCAACCAATCTGATTTTGAGACTCTGACTAATAGACAACGGTATCCAGAATTTATTCAGTTTGATATGTATGAATATATGCATCCTTTCCTCGCTTTGCGAGTTTTCTAAAAAGTTGCTCTTACCTCTCCAAAAAAATTAATATATGCATCCTGTACAATTTCTGAGTGCCTGTAGATAAAGTGTCACACATTGCAAGAGTATCATATAAATATGTCCTTCCAGAAATGGAATGCAGTCCTCTTGTACCACGGGGTACCTGTCTCTAGTAATTGAAAGTCGTTGTTGGTTACTGTTATCAGTATTATTCCAACCGAGAGAAAAATAGGGACAAAAGACAGGAATGGACTCGATCTGACAGATTATAGCCTAATAGAAACTTTATAACGTTAAAGAGTCATTGATCAATATGGCAAAAGACGGGTGTTTATGATGTATTCTTGGCCTTCTTGGCTTTTCGGTTGGGTTTGGTACCATGACTCACCCTGCCCTTGTTAGCACACATTGATACAGGCATTTCCAATGTGTCCAATTCTCTCACACATGTTCCCACCACCAAGACTACCCTAAATTCCCTTGTGAGCGAACCCCCAGTGGGTGGAGCTGAGCTCGGACACCGGTTATAATGAAAAGCTTTTGACATTGTTCCCTGTTTGTTTTGCTGCATTTGCCTCTTTTTTTTTATTTTTTTTTTTTTTTTTGAGAATTAATGGAACTTATTCAGAAGGCAAAGGCCAGAGAAAAAATGAGAAGAGAAAAGAACAGAAAAATACAACAGCTGGAACAGTCAACACCGACAGAGCTCAAGACTCCGATTCCCGAAGAAGCAACCACATTTGCGTATTTCATTCCCCTGTTTATCTCATTTTGTTATCCGACATGTGAACTCCTTTATTATGTTCCTCTTTGATGTTGGTTGGTTCCAACTAATGTTGATTTTTGTTTGTTAGATACTATTTTGGCATTATGTTGAGATGGATGAGGGGCAAGACAAAGATAGCATTAGAAATGAATGCATTTGAGGAAACTTAGGAGTAACACCAATTGGTAATGTGATGAGGGAAAGTAGACTAAGACGGTTTGGTCATGTGCAACAGGGACAAAGAATTGCACCAGTTAGGAGTGAGTTGGTTCAAGTTGTAGTCTCTAAATTGGCAAGGGTAAAGCCCAAAAGGACGTGGGTGGAGGTAGTAAGAAAGACTTGATGACCTATGGTCTAACTAAAGTTAAAGTCATGGTGCTCAATAGATTGGAATGGCAGAACAAGATTCTTGTGGCCGACCTTGATTAATTGGTATAAGGCTTAGATATGATGAAATAATATTTCACATTCCAGGGGAAGGCTGCTATAGCTATTGAAATTTTGCAATCAGGATGTATATAGAACTATATGGTACATTGTGCTCTCCTGATATATCTTTCAGTTAAGGACATGTACCCCTGATGCATGCACGCACACATCAAATGGTGTCAATTCTCAAGAAATACTTTAGGTATTCCATCTTCCAGTCTTTACAAAAAGAGATCGTTAAAGAAATCTTAAACAAAAGAGACTCCCTAATGGTCAGGGCTACTGGCAGTGGAAAGTCTTCATGGTATAGTGTTGCTTTTTTGAGAGGATTTAAATGAGGGGCATTTCTTATGTTTTTTGTATCCATGGCGGGTTCCAGAGCTTGGGTAAAAGAGGAAGGTTGATGTTTAACAGGCTGTCAATCATAAAACCTTTGCCAATTTATGGCCGACTGTTTGCTAGGCTTGCTCTAAATTTCTCTCATTGTAGTTCCCCAAAAAAGAAGAAGCTCCCATTGCATGGTCCCTCACCATAAATTGAACCAATCAACCTCTTAGCAAGCAGGCTCCTTCAGCTAGTATATCAGTCAGTCAGAGGCTCAAAATTCCAAGAATAGTTTGTTGAGCCCCTGCAGATTTGTCCATTAAATGCAGCTTGTCATCAACTTCCTGGCATTTTACATAAAGATATGACTAGATATTAAACAATGCTTGGACTGAATGCTTGTATGGTAGCATTTGGGCTTCCAGTTTGTAGAAGTGGGGGCCCATGGTTCAGTGATCCAAGCCATTTATATGATGGGGACTGCCCAAGCACCAAAAATCCACCGGATTGAAGATCCTAACCTAGCTGTCGAATATTTGGCTTTTGTTTGGTTAATAGTGAAACTTTGGTGTGGTTTCTTTATCAACCTTCTATTTCTTGGTCAACTATTAAGAGTTAGTACTTTTCCTGCTCAACTGTCTATTTCTTGGCCAAGTGCTGAAGAGTTAGGATTGCCAATCTGGGAGATTTTTAGTGCGTGGACCATCCACATTGAAGTTCATTGTATCAACTGTTTGGACACTGAACCATGGCCTCACTTGTACACACTGAAAGCCAGAATGTTGCTCTATGAACATTTGGCCCAAGCATTGTATAATGCTTAAATATGATATCATTTCATGACTTGAATGCTATATACTGCATATTTCTGGTAATAAATTCATTCATTCATCCAAAAGAAAAAAGGCAAGAAATTCTACCACATCCTTCATTGCCAACATTTGCATCTTATATGGTAAACATGCATTTCCCAAAACCCTCACCTTCAATCTGAGTGCAGTACTGAAAAAAGAAAAGCGATAGCCTGCAGTAAACAATATCAAGTGGTGATAGATTCATAAATCCCCCTAATGCATGGGCATTTTCACACCGGGCTCGAGTGGGGTGGCCTGTGGGATGCATGGGCACACTCGGGGTGGGCAGCCTGTGTGAAGCAGGTGGTTTGTGTGAGGCGGGTGGCTCGTGTGAGGTGGAACCTATGTGATGCGGGGCCCATGAAGGGGGTTCAGCCGAGGACCTAACCCATGGGATGTGGGGCCCGAGCTATGAGATAAAGGGATTGATTCGCTATGCTCTATCTGTTCGAGCTTTTAGAGCAAGTGGTTAGTTGTCTGCATCAAAGTGGTATTAAAGCGGGGGAGGTCTCATGTTCGAGACTCCTCACCAGGGGTGATTAATGCAGGGACATTGTTACACCGGACTCGAATGGGGTGGCCTGTGGGTGCAGGGACTATGAGATAAAGGAATTGATTTGCTACGCTCTATCAGTTCGTTCGAGCTTTTAGAGCAAGTGGTTTGTTGTCCTGCATCACCCCCACTATAATCTTCGGTCTGCTAACTTTAGAGATCGTCTTTGTGGCCTGGTGATGTTATTTTTCACAAGGATTGGAATTCGACTTTTGTGGAGATCAACCGAGACAACGCACCAATCTCCAACTAATACTACTCAGTAAGCTTGCGTTTTTCCTTTACTATATCAGTATATCTTGCTATCAAAATATGAATATAGACAACTTCACTTGTCTTCCTCAACAGAATGTCAAGCACCTTATAAATCATGTTGGTCTTATCATGGGATTTATTAATGAAGGGGCATTTTCACACCGGGCTCGAGTGGGGTCGCCTGTGGGATGCAGGGGCACACTCGGGGTGGGTGGGGCCCACGGGGAAGGTCTCGTGTTCGAGACTCCTCACCGAGGGTTATTAATGCGCATTTCACACCGGGCTCGAGTGGGGTAGCCTGTTGGATGCGGGGACACACTCGGGGTGGGCGGCTCGTGTGAGGCAGTACCCATGTGATTTGGAGCCCACGAGGGGGGTTTGGCCGAGGTCCTAACCCATGAGATGCGGGGCCTGGGCTATGAGATAAAGGGATTAATTCATCATACTCTAACAGTTCGAGCTTTTAGAGCAAGTGGTTAATTGTCCTGCATCACCTATCCCCAATGATGCCGCAGCATATTGTTTTCTCTAAACCTTTTTTCTTCATGAGAGAGCTCATCTTCATGACACATTTTCTTACCGCTCAGCTTTGGCATACATTTCAGATAGCAGAATGCAGCACTTGGTGTCATCATTTTGCAAGGCAAAGATATGTTTTGCTGCAAGCTCTACTAACTCTATGTTCCCGTTGTTTCTACTTGCAACCAATAGGGATTCCCATATTCTTGCTGTCAGGACTAAAGACATTCTCTTTATAAAACTTTCAGCCTGATTAAGATTTCTTCTGCATGATGCTTGATTTGAGGATCAATATGCAAGTCTTGTTGCATGGAATTGAAATACTTCTAACCTTCATTTACCGTGCTGGCAATGCTGCAAGAAGATAACACTAAAAGAAAGGTACTCCCAATTTGTCTTATGCCCCTTTCCTGCATTTCAGAGGAAAGTCCAAGAGTAGCTCTGCCAAACATGGATCAATATTCCATGGTAATTGCTTTCCATGTAACAACATCCATCGATTATCCTCTGTGCAGACTGTCAATTGACCATTTTGAAGACATGTAAAGGCAATTCAAAATGCGATTATTCAAACCATGCCCATTTTCCATGGCATAGCAATGAATTGCTTGAACTGTCATACTAATGTTAATTCATATTATGTGGGCATCTTTACAATGTAAATTGTTTCCTCATTTGCATATCGTCCAACGGGTCATCCATTGTGGGACTGGAGATACCTTTCCGACCTTGCTTTTGAAACATGTATTTGCTGTGATCCGTTACTTCTAACAGGTGTATTATGGAGGGCAAGCATACTGCTTTTATCGGTATGTATTTTTATGTGAAATCTACATATGAGTAGTCCTAGTGTATCTTTGAAACCTGTTTAGCCATCTGCTCCTTGGAGAAAAATCATCTGCTGTCATGCTGTGACATGTTTTTTCAAAAATCAGCTTCTGATTTTTGAAAAATGCTATCATATTCTACTTGTCATCTGCTGTCATCCTGCGATATTTGGTTTGGAAAATCAGCTTGTGATTTATAGGAACTGGTTTTATCTTGTGTTTGAAGAATCAGCTGGACACCATCTGCTGTTGTCTTGTGATATCCCATATGCTGTTTGCAACAATCTGCTTGTGATACATCCTTTGAAGTAGATTGTGATGTGTTGTGAAGGAATCCTGTGATATGTTGCAAAAATCAGACCATCTGCCATTATCTGTATGCCATCTATTGAGTATGTTAGGAGGTCTTTTGGGTTTTTCTAGAGGATCTGTTTGATTCTATGCACATAATTCATCATTATTTACAAAGGGGAGCTAAAAACATGATTTTTTCCATTTGAAAAAAGGTCTGTTTTCTGCCATCTATTTCTCTCATTAATCAGCTTACCATGACAAGCAGATTCCTAATACTACATGGATCTACTTTGAGCTATCAGCTCCCCCATTTTGTGTAGTCAAGATAAATGTAAGCTCACGATATCTGATTTAATTGTGGACTTGTTCTGCGTATGAACTGAATGTTTCTTTTGCATGTGCTCCTTGGACTCGGATTGCATAGTGTGGCACACAGCACCAGTGTCAGTACTGTGCACTATTGGAAAAGCTGTGGGCCAAAAGCTGTGGGCCCCATCATGATGTATGTGTTTTATCCACGACAAGCAGATTCCTACTACCACATGGCTCTACTTTGAATGATTAGCTCTCCCATTTTGTGCAGTCAAAATAAATGCTAAGCTCATGATATCTGATTTAATTGTGGACTTGTTCCATGTATTAACTGTCCTTTTCTTTTGCATGTGCTGCCTGGACTCAGATTGCATAGTGTAAGCACACAGCACCGATGTTGGTCCTGTGGGCTACTGGAAAAGCTGTGTGCCGCATTTTGATGTATAATATTGTATATGCATTTTATCCATGCTGTCCATCCATTTTGTCAGATTCTTTTAGGGCTTGAGCCCAAAAATGAGGCAGATCCAGATATCAGGTGGACCACTCCACAGGAAATAGTGGCGATTGAACGCCCACCATTAGAAACATTTTAGGGCCCACTTAATGCTTATTTTCCATCCAACCTGTTCATTAGATTACAGAGACCTTACACAGACCTGGATGAAGGGGAAACACAAATATCAGCTCGATCCAAAACTTTTGTAGCCCCCACAAATTTTTTAAAGGTGGGGCGTTCAATCACAACTATTTCCTGTGGTGTGGTCCGCCTGAGATCTGGATCTTTCTCATTTTTGGGCTTCAGCCCTAAACGGATCTGACAAAATGGATGGACGGTGTGGATAAAGCACATACATCATGGTGGGGCCCACAGATTTTCCAGTAGCACACACTACCAACATTGGTGCTGTGCTACACTAGGCAATCCGAGTCCGTGCTCTCCACCTGATCAGCTGTCTGGAAAAATTTCACGCCAAGGCACCTATTGCCTTCCCTTTTCTTGTTAGAATTAGTCATGGATAGGGTAGAGTGAGACACTAAGCCATGAGACATCTTGTAATTCTGCCATCCATCTGCATCAAATCAGCATGATCAGACTGTTCAGGACATTGGAGAATTTGGATACATACATATTTACAAGAGGGAAAGTCCACACTCCAATACATCTATTAGACATTCTAATCAGCTCAATCCACTCTTCCACAGTCACCGTGCAAAAATGCACCAATCAGATGATCCTTCCATCTGAATCCTGACCTCTTTTTCTACTCCCCTTTCATTTCTCACATGCCACTTATAGGATGTTAGGTTTATATTATTGAAGCAACTTCTCAAAACCACCGGCAATTATTTCAGCCGGGGACAGCCGATGGATGGTTTCTCACAGTGCGGCTGCTGGAGCTGTTGTAATTTTTGGGTGTATTACGTTTTTCTTCATTAATAATATTCGACCATAATCAACAACAAAAAATTTATTTGAAAAAGAGAGAGAGAGAGAGAGAGAGAGAGAGAGAGAGAGAGAGAGCTGAATAGATGGTTTCAGATTGACCAGGGTCAAATGAAGGAAAGGAAACACCAATGCAGCATGCAGAACAAGACATAAGCAAGAAGATATGCATAGAAGAATTGATCTGCACGATGCCAATACAAAGTCAAGCGTTGATCAATCCTCCGTGTTGCATCAAAGAAGCTGAAACCTACGGTGCCCAGAACCAGAAACAGCAGGTATGTACCATGAACACGGCCTCTACAGATACAACACCCATTTCATAGTATCCGTCGACATAGGTCTAAACTCCAATTATACTGAACTCAGAGGAATGATAATTCATATGCCCCATTTTTGAGTGCTGAACACAATTGCCCTACGTGCCTACATGGTACATGTGTGCCACATCCAGGATGTTCATCAGATGGTCCTCTCAGTGCATGGGTCCTGTCCTAATAGTAGGCCACTCATCAGGTGAGTTGGTTGTCATTTTCCCTACTTCCCATTTCTTCATACATGCATGGCCCACTTGGTAAGTGGACTGACCTGGTTTTTGGGCCGAGAAACATTCACTGCAGGACGACCCTATGAAATTCTGCACAAATGGGCCATGTTGGCATGCATGGAGCACTTATGTTTGGCACCTGAAGATAAGCTTCAGGAATTAGCATCCCCTAACAAACTCAGGATCCTACGAAAAGAGAGACTACAAACTACAGGCTGGAAAGAGAAGCTTTAAGAACCTTGGAAGGAGTCCGAGGAACTGCAGTAACCCCGTCGTCGGTCCAATTCGTTTCTCCCCAATGTGACAACATGCTCTCCCAAAGACAGTACTCATCAATACAAGTTATGAGGCGTCCGTCCTTGATTTCCCTCCTCCAATGTCCATCAGTGTAGTTCGCTTTCTCAGCCTGCCTCCGGTCCCACTCAAGTCCTGCCTTCTGCTTCGACTCAAGTAGACAGAACTTCTGCAGACCATATGGCATTGTATCATGCACTTTCCACCATTTCTCATGGGCAACATCGCTCGCAAACTCTTGTAAGAAATCCACATTCCAATTGCAATCATAGTCACGGTAACACATCCATGGCTTGTTGCCCAGATAATGTAGGACGTAAAGAACGGGCGGGTTGGCTCCGAACAAACGGGTCTTCTGTTGTTTCTTCTCCTCCTCATCGCCTATCCAGAAATGTTTCAAAAAGTTCATGTGTCTTGGTACGCGGTGCCACCATGTGAAGATCTCATTCAAGTACCCCTGATCACCGCCATTATAGGATTCTATCTCATTGATGTGCTCCATCAGGAGCTGGAATGTACAGTTTGATGGCTCGATCACCATCACACCTGAGTTGAAGAGTGTCGCATTGTTTCCGGTGGCCGATATCTCTGGCATCCCGAATAGGAAGTCGATGTTCCTCAAGATGAGGAGGTCTGCATCGATGAAGATGATCTTGTCATAGTCTGTCAGCTGCCAGAGTCGGAACTTGCTGTAGTTCCACTCGTTGTAGGCGTCCCGCTCAGCCTTCGGGTTTCGGATCCTTTGGATCGTCCGGATCTTCCACCCAGCTGCCTCGAGGCCTCCACGGTGGTACTCACTGATGGTTTCATCAACGAGTATGACAAGATCACGTTTGGAGCCCACCAAGCGGATGCTCTGACCTGCAGCGATCGCACCACAGACATACATGTCTGCAGAATGTAGTATTGTTGCATATGCTTCCCGATGCACACTTCCCACGTAAGACCGATCTGTTACCATAAATAATTAAAATTTCAACAATGCCAATTTTGTTCAAGTTTTCAGTGCCGCTTGAGGATAAAAAAGCCATATGGTAAGGATTTTCCATAGTTCATTTGTGTACCATTATCAAGGACTTGATCATCCTTGACTGAAATTGGTTCCCATTAAATTTCAACAGTAAGTTGTAATTATCCATCTCCATCAGATGGCTAGGATCATCCAATAGATGAGATATTTGGGCATGACCCACCCCATGATGGGGGAACCAGACCAACGGCTTATATGCACCTAAAGTTAGGCTCAGCCAATACCATTTGATGGGCCAGACAAAATAACATTCTCCAAATACCCAAGAATTTAAAGGTGATAGAAACAAATGAAAGAAAACCAGACTAACCAACCTTTGGCCTTGTGTGGGATGGCAAGTTCGCATGACCCGACTGGAAGCCGGAGCTTTTGCTGCATCACTCTTAAGTTGGGCTTATACAGCCAGGTATTTCCTTCACGAAGAACGAGTTCCTTGCATGTGAAGAGGTTTGGGATAGGGAAACAATCAGTAACAATGAGCACATGTACTACTTGGCCCTTTACAGAAGTCGCGAGCTTTGCAGCCGCGAGCTGAAGGTGCAGCCGGGCCACATCTCTTGACCAGTTTCCCAACTTGCGGCATGGAAGCTTGACGGCGATTAGATCAAGTTGCGACTTCTCTGGGACCTCAGGCTCAGGTAGAGATGGACAAACTGGGACTTCCTCTTCTTCTTCCTCATCAATCCATTCGGGATACAGAGCCTCCCAGGTAATATTCTTCTGGGCATGCTCTAAATGTAAAGCGATGGATTTTGCACCTGGCATTGACTGCTTCCACTGGTTAATCTCACCATCGTTGAAATTTAACAGGCCAATTTGCAGCTGTCCACTCTTGCTCCCCGCCAGTTGTTCAACGATTTTGGAAATTCTATCCCAGCTGACTTCTAGATGTGATGCATAACGTGAATCTGCAAAAGTCCACCCGATTCCAATGGATCTTAACCTGCATTCATGACAATCTTATTTTGTGTGATTTTCAGACGAGAAAAATTCGATGCGAGAATAACATGATGAAACAATGTAATGCAGGGGCATTTCACACCGGGCTCAAGTAGGGTAGCCCGTGGGATGCAGGGACACACTCGAGGTGGGCAACCCATGTGATTTGGGGCCCATGGGGGAGGTCTTGTGTTCGAGACGCCTCACGAGGGGTGATTAATGCAGGGGCATTTCACACCAGGCTCGAGTGGGGTAGCCCGTGGGATGCGGGGATATACTCGGGGTGGGCGGCCCATGTGATTTGGGGCCCCACGAGGGGAGTTCGGCCGGAATCCTAACCCATGCGATGTGGGGCCTAGGCTATGAGATAAATAGATTGATTTGCCATGCTTTAACAGTTTGAACTTTTAGAGCAAGTGGTTAATTGTCCTGCATCAAATTGGTATCAAAGCGGGAGGTCTCGTATTCGAGACTCATCATCGGAGGTGATTAATGCAGGGGCATTTCACACCGGGCTCGAGTGGGGTAGCCCGTAGGATGCGGAGACACACTCGGGGTGGGTGACCCATGTGATTTGGGGCCCATGAGGGAGGTTTCGTGTTCAAGACTCCTCACCGAAGGTGATTAATACAGGGGCAAGTTTGGCTTAACTTTAAATATCCGGAGCACATTTCAGTGACATTTCAGTGTAGTCTTTCATGAAAATAACAAGGATATTCCGTAAATGTTGATTCAAAAGAAGAAAAAAAGAAAAGGTTTATACAGTTCTTCGAAGGCAATTAGGTATTTTCATCATCCTTGGCAAAACCCAAAAACCTGGACATGCTCAAATACTGAGCTGTATGTGAGAAAATAGAACATACCGCGAACTAGTAGGTGAGAAATGCTCATTGTCATACACTCCTGGAGAGTGGAGGAGTGTCATGAAAGTGCCACATACAATAACGACTAGGACAAGCTTCAAAGAACGAAGTTTGCAACTTGAGCTCCTATCTTGGATGGAAGTGTAGATGGTCTTGTCAGTGTCTTTAAAATCATTACTTCTTTGAAATCTTTTGTTCATATCATCACTAGTCAGGCAAGAATCCATGAACCAAGTTAGTGGTCAAACCAGTCAAGCGTCAAAGAATGAAATTAGCAGGAAAATGTAAATAAAGAAATTCCACATTTGAGACAATGAACCAAAAAAAATGCAAATTGTTGTTAGAGCAGGAAAATGTAGTCTAAGATGATATATATATATATTTGGGGTCAAGGAAAGCATTGCAAGGCTATTGTAGAGATTAAAAACAGAACAAAACACATGGTGAATTATGTCAGAGGCTAGATATATTGGGAGCATCTTTCACATTCTGGACAAGCACCGCAAACTAAAGATTGTAGTATTGAACTTTTGGAAACTGAAATGCTGATTATCATCTCTATATTTGTAATGGCGGAAGCTTTAAATATGTGTAGAAGTAAGAAGATAATAAAAATGGTCCAGTCAGTAATGAAAAGTCACTTAGACACATACAAACACCTCCCATGAATAGAAAAACTGCTAGTGGCAAATTTCAGAGCTGTAGAGAAGGAGAATTTTCCCAACTAATGAATCAAGGAATTAGTCCTTCAGATTTAGGGGGCCTTAAGCACTTCCCAATGAGGGCATTTGACAAGTCTAACGACAATCACATGGCAGTTTCCGAACTATGTACCAAATCTCCACCGCTGAATAGGAAGAAAACTTCCTGCAAGCAATCAGCTGTATGGCTACATTGTCTACCCTCAAGATCCTGAAGTAATTAGGAAACTAGCTATTAGTGATCCTCCAAATGCTGACAGAACCCAATACATTCCTGACTGGGAATCAAAATTTATATGAAAATTTCCATATAGTGGCACAATCCACATCAATCCAAACCACCTGCATCAATCCAAACTATTCACTCAGCACCTTTCCGACCCTCCTAATGGCAATGCCAGACGAACGATGCAGCAAAGTAGATAACCATACATGGGATCCTTTGAACAAGGGTCTGCACACGCAAAACAGATTTTATTATAGGGCGTGTTGCACACAAGTTAGATGCATAGCATGGAAATCCACTGACTCGAACAATTCACAAATTCACACGCGGGGCCATGCTAAATTTCATTTTTCAGATGATCTCAACATCCGAAGATGATCCACAAATGCAGTGAAAAGGAATACTGGCAATCATCGACATTGAACAGGAAAATCCACCAGCCAGATGGGTAGGAATTTCCAGTCTCTGTAATTTCTGGAGAGCGCAATCCATCCATGATAGAGCCTGCCCACATGAGCATTCTGGAATGTATTCTAACATCTTCCTGTTTTTTTGCAGTGGTCAGGATATAAATCTATCTGCTACCCGGGTTGGGAAAGCTCTTTAGACATTCATACAAAGAAATCTTATTCTCCCCACCACGATGGCCTGATTAACAGGCAACCGCACTTATTGCGGATCTCACCTGATGAACTTCCTGATCTTGTAGAAACATGTGGATTGAGAAGAAACTTGAGGATATACTTCCATCAGTTTGTGCCATGTTCTGAAATTTACTTCTTACAGTTGGGCTCCAAATGGCACAAAATTAGGAGAAAGATCGAATGTGAAAAAATATAAAAAAGAAGCTTACGGCGGTCCAGCCGACCGATGCCTGGCCTCAACAGTTGGCAATGCACCACCGGCTCCTCTCATCTTGATCCAGTTGAAGTAGTGGAAGATAACATCTGATCTATGATCAATACAAAATCAAACCCAAATGAAACAGAATTAAATAAAAAACAGAAACAGCCAAACATGCCCAAGAAAGATTCAATAATCACAATACCAAAGAAGAGAATTTGGCAAAGAATGAAAACCTATATCGCAGATTCTGATCATTCTTTGCCAGATGGAATCTGGAGATACTCCACCAAAAAATAAGAAAAGTGAATCAAGGAAACCTTAATAATAATAATAAAGATTCAAATCAAGGTTCGGAGTATTATTAGATGAGAACATATCAATTTCTGCGCAAATTCATCACGTTACACCGCCATAACAACACAGAGACCTTGGTATGATATTGAATTCCATAAAAAATATATGAGGAGGAATGCCACCATGTGTCTGTAGTGGAATCTATCAACATACAAACTGATGGAAATGATACATTTTGACACTACTACTTCGTAATGCATTTATTATTATTATATTAATATTTTTTATACATTCGTCGTTGCAAATTTCCATTACCGTATAAAACATTCTGATATTTGAACCTTGATTCAAACCAAAATAAAAAAATGTAACCGCCAGGAAGATTCGATCATGAAAATGCCAGTATGATAAAAGAAGAAGAAGAGAAGAAAACCCAAATGCCAGAAGGAATCAATTCACCGAAAAAGAGCTTCACTTTGTAGAAACAAATACCGAAATGGGAAGAATTAGATACCAGATAGCAAACCAGCGAAGCCCAAGTAGCAGAAATAGATTCAATTAACGAAACAGAGTGGAATTCAAGGAGAAGAACTAAAGAAGAAACAAGGGCCCCAAATGCTTTTGAGAGAGAGAGAGAGATCCGTTTCTTTTATGGGAATTTTCGGAGGTTTGAATTGGAAGGGGTTTCTCAAAGAGTACGTTTTGAGGCCGGTGGAAACGTGGTGGCGGGAGAGAATTATATACGACAAATCGCCCGCATATTTGCACACAGTACGCGGGTTTTCATTTCTGATGGGTGAGGGCTGTGATTCGGTAATCAAAACCATTGGTCTATTGAATCCCACCTCGGATTAACAGAAAATTGAAACTTTTCTTGATGGTATAACATCAACCGTCCGATTTTCGTCCTGAAAAATTTACGGTTAGGATGAGGAAATCAATAACAGCTGACATCAAATGACAAAAACTCCTATTAGGGTCACTGGGATCTTCCAATCTATTACATTTTTGGGGTATTCTCAATCCACGTTGAGATTCAGCATACAGATGGTCTGGATTATAAAAAATGGGCTCCACTTTTAAGAATTAAAACCCGTGTATGCTGTGCAAGTATGCGGGCGACGTACGATATTATCCTCTGGCGTAAGAAGTAAGATCGAAGAAGAGATACCTAGAAAGTAAGAAGATGCAAGGAGACACGCTCGCGTGAGATAGATGTAAGAGCTTCGCGGCACGCTTTCCAACTTGGAAACCCGTCTGGGACACGTGACAATTATAAGGTATGGCCCACTTTGAGCACTCTCTGGCCCAAATTCAAGCAAGTACATTGATCAAGTAGGCCAAAAAAACGTACGTTGAATATGGACCGTTGGATACAAGTGTGGCCAATCTAATTTTTGGGTCAGGGAATGCGCAGGTATACCCTGCTAGCCTGATTAATGGATCAGATCTCCTAGAGTGGTCAGTCCATATATACTGCTTGATGAGTGGGCCAGTCTAGTTTTTGGGCAAAGGATTCGAGTCTCAGAAAGTGCTAATCAAATAATCTAAACCATACAAGTGAACATGTGTATTGTAATCAGGCCGTTGATATGTTAGGACATCAAATAAACAGGCCATGGCTCGACTAGCAATGTGGCATCTATGAGCTATGGATCAAGCGGCCTGTTTAATTATACAAAGTTCACCATTGGGAAATGATTCAGTGGACCGTACACGTGACAGCGCAGATGAATCGGGACCGTTCATTTCGTAACCCCGATTGAGATAACCAATCCATCTGATCTTCGGCCTTCAAATCGATAATAAAAACAAATAATGGTTAAAGGTCTCTCTACATTTGTCTAGGAAAGGTGGGTAAACGTGATGGCCAGGTTATCAGATTAGTGTGGTTTTCCAAGTTTGAACCATCTCTAGTAGGGCCCACTTAGATGAAAGGACATGATTTTCCATCCCCCTACAGAATGTATGTAGTTGGAACGGCTCTATTGAGTTATTTCCCTTCTTTTTATACCCATTTAGGCTACTTCCTGAATTACACTGCTTCACCTACATCCAAATAACTGCCTGTTTTGTGTTTAGGATCAGTTCCATGCATGTTTCGAGAATCCACACCATTGGTATGTTGGGTCCCACCGTGGATGGCCCATGCCCAAAAAATATCCGAGATTGTAATATCCCAATCACTAATCTTGAGACTCTTTTCTGTGGAATTTCAGCCATTGCCGCGTTCGTAGTCATCTATTTGTTGGCCACAAGAAATCCAAATGGACCTGATTTTCAAGCAGGGATTCATTTCTAGAGAGACACAACATATGAACGGTCTAGATTACCTAACATGGGTGCCAATCAGCGCACGTTTCTCTTTATTGCCCATCTATCAAAGGTCTTAATCCAAATTTTAACAAAATGCTAAATACTAATGAAGACATTGATATTGATCTAAGAACCTTGCTAATAAACCTTATGTAGATGCCACAATCCAATCCATCTATCAAAATGGTTTTTTTACCACTATATTCATGCCCTAGCCCAAGGGGGTCAAGTGGGCCCCACTTATAGTTTTCGAAACGAATGTACGGCTCTGAAAAACTCGGTGGAAATTTTCTAACCCTTATAAGTTATTTCCAATATCGGGGCTCACATACTGAGTGGACCAGATTTCCAACGTGAACAAAGTCAGACGAACCCAATAGATGAGTTGGATCTCGCACCTACATACCACACGTGCATGGGGTGTACATGAGCGAAATTGCACGCAATTGCACTTAGAAAAGCTCTTAATCTGAAGTACTCATGAAGTTTTGGTTTAAAGAGTGGTGATTAAGGAATCGGGTGGGCTGCTGCATCTCACTTAACAAAAAGAAGAAGGATGATTAAATCTCACTTAGAAGGAGGGACCGAGAAATGATAAGTTATTAAGTAGTTGTTAAAACCCCAAAATCGGAAACAGAGATTCCTTCCATCTACATGATTTAACACCTTAAAATTACAATTTTTCCTAGTGGACAACCCCTTTTTATTCTCTAATTATCACATTCCTTGATTTTGTGCTCTTATCCGATGAGACCCTTGTAACTCTTAAGTACGGATCTCACTCCATTTACATGATTTTACATCAAACTCACTTTTTTTTTCAAAAAAAATCCTACTTTGGACTTGTCTATACAACTTTTCATTTATTATTATTATTATTACTGCTACTTTTAGTTGCATGTGCTCATATTGCGCTCCTATCCCATGAAACCTTGGCCTATGTGGCTGAGCTAACAACAAGCACATGCCTTGCACAAATCCAAAGCTTTGTAGGGCCTACCTTAATGTCTGTGTGTGCCATTCACATTATCCATCAGTTTCTTGAATTTAGGACATGAGTCTAAAATTGAATCAAATCCAAAACTCATGTGAGCGATTGCTAGTGGTGTTGAACCAGATCAGCTCTCATTGACTCGACTTGCTCGGATTACATTTAACTTAGATGAGTCTAATTAAAACTTTACACACGGTAATTAAATAACTCACAGGATAACTACAAAGACATGTAAAAGAATTGGCCTAGGAAGATGGCTATAATTATCTGATTTTTTCCTTAGATTTTGGACCACTCACCATTTTACTTTACATATTCATATGAGAAGTTTGCTTAAATACATCATAATGTATCACAATAAGACATGCAGGGACTTTGGTGGACCCTTTTCAATGATGTAAACTTCTTTTGAACTGATTTTCCTTTTGACTAGCTTTCTTTGTTTGAGAATGTTAAATAAATAAATAAAAGAATTCTTAAATCGAATATTTCAACTCATTGATTGTATGAAATCTATAGTGATCATTTACCGTCAAAGCAAAATGAGCTAAATTATCGGAGGGTTAGAATAATATTACTAAGAGATTTTGATTGTTGGCTTTCCACCGTTTAAAGTTTGACCTTGTTGAAATTAAGTGCTTTTAATCTATGCAATTGGGGAATTTTGATATTCGATACTAACCAGTAACTCCCCGAAATATTGATTTGCTTGTTGGACATTTTTGAAGATTTTCAATCCCATTGAAGGTGGGCTCGGTCCTATTAACAGGCCATCGATGGTTGTCGATCCCATTGAAGGTCTTATCAACAGATTGTACTTCTACGATAAGCGTGCTGTTTTGCTTATAATTCTAAATTCGGGTTATGTAATACAGGATTAGGGTAATATGAAGGATTGAAAGCTTGCTGTAGAGAGATATAAGGTTTGAAAAAAGGAGGTCTAGGGTTTTCTACTTTATAGTGTGCATGTGAGTTTTAGTGGGTTGCTTGTCGATTTGTGATGTAGTTTCTTCCTACAAGGATTTTTCCACATAAATTGTTGTGTTCTCTATGCATACTTGAATTTTCTTTCTCTACAATTATTTAATTCACGTTTAGGTGACACTTCTGTGCCCAACGGACCTGACATATAAACAATTTAGATCACTGGAAGACTTGGATGCAAAGGCTATGGATCAAGCCTTTTTATTTGGCAGCCATCAATTAGGCAGTTCACATTGCTTGGTTTGTATGATTTTAGAGATAGATACGTTCAAATTGTACCCAACAACATCCACATGAGTAACATGAGTGTAGAGGCTGAGTCACCACCATTATCAAGATGTGGGTGAGCTACCATGCAAGGAGTCTTAAGCCAACAAGAGGTTGCAATTTCACAATCCATTAGATGAAGTCATTTTGGAAATTAAAAAATAAATAAATCATGTAATCAGTTGGAAATGAAACCTATGAATGGGAACATCTTGGAATAAATGTTACCAACATGTGGAAAAGGGCTGGAATAGTCTACTCCTGTTTTACAATGTGCGTAAAAATACCCTTTCTTTATCGGGCCACCATGTTATATATGTCAAATCCACTCCATCCATCATGTTCTCTCATATGTTGGTCCCTCAGGGCAAAAATCAACTAGATCCACCTATTAGTTGGGCCTCACCACAATAAATAACGGGGATGAGATGCCTACAGTAAGTTTGTGTGTGGGCCACCATGGTGTGTATCTTTCATCCAAATCGTTAGCCATTGCCATGTTCATATTCATCTATTTGTGGGCCACAAGAAATTGAAATTGGACCCACTTTTTAAGCAAGGATTCATCTCTCGCATCATACGAATGGTCCAAATTACCAAACATGGGTGCCAATCAGTGCATGTTTCTCTTTATTACCCATCTGTCAAAGGTTTTTATTGAAATTCAGAACTTACTAATGTAGGACTCCTATCAGGTGGGTCATACATGATCATTGGTTTAGATTTAACCGTTGGATTATTCAAATTGAGCGATTCAATGAGCTCCACTATAATTGTAATCATTGTAAATAAGTTTGGGGCGGAACACTTGAACCGTGGTCCCTATACACGGTTATTAAGCCGAATATGGAAACAAACGGTATGAAGACTCTAGAGGGGAGAAGTGTGATGGGTAAGCTTCCACCCCTCTTTTCTATAAATAGATGTCTTGGTCCCCCTCACCAACATAATATAGAAAATCTGTCTCATTGAGAAGTTCTCATAAAGGTGTTAAGTGCATAACATCAGGATTTCCGTCGGCTACACGAGTAATCATGAATATATTTCCAATCAAGTACACCTTAAGATTATTGCATTAAATCTCCATTGTTGATGCATAGACAATCCGTCAACTCCACAATACAATTCCAACTGCTAATACTAATTAAGACATTGATATTAATCTAAGAGCCTTGCTAATAAACCTCATGTACACACGATGTGCCAGCGTGGCAAGATAAGCCCTAGATTCAATCCATCTATCAAAATGATTTTTTACCATTATATTGATGCCCTAGCTCAAGAATCAGGTTGATTAACTGATCAAGTGAGCCCCACCTGTAGTTTGCAAAACAAGTGTATGGCTTTCAAAAAGTCGACAGAAGTTTTCCAACCAACATACTCGTTTCCTAATAGATACGTTGGATCACACATCCTTATTACATTTATTTGCACTTAGAAAAACTCTCATATGAAGCACTTACGAAGGTTTGGTTTAAAGCAATTAAGGAAGCAGGTGGGCTGCCCCATCTCACTTAACAACTAAAGAAGAATTATTACATCTCACTTAAAATGAGGGGCCGGCAATGATAAGTAGTTGTAAAAACCCCAAATTGGAAACATGGATTCCTTCCATCTCCATTATTTTACATTATAAAATTGCATCTTTTTCCTAATTTGGACAACCTTTATTTACTTTTAGTCACATTCCCTGATTTTGGGCACCTATCAAATAAGACCCTAGTCTATATGGCTGAGCTAGTAATAGTCACATGCATTGCACAGGCACACGAATTTCTTTTAACACTAAAAATCGATGTCATTTCAGCTGCATGATTTTACACCACCAAATTGATTTTTCTTCTTTTTCCTACTTTGGACTTCTATATGCAACTTTTCTTTTATTATTATTGATATTGTTATTTCAGCTATTTTGTTCCTATCCTATGAAATCTTAACCTATGTGGCTAAGCTAGCAATAGGCACATGCATGAGCTTTCTATTACTGAAAGCTTTGTGGGGTTTACTGTAATGTCCGTGTAACATCTACACCGTTCATCAGTTTTAACTTATTTTAGGACATTAGCCCAAAACTCAAGCAAACGTGGATCGTGGGCTCTCACTGACTCTTGACTTGTCTGGGTCATGTCTTACTTACATGAGTCTTAAATCTTTACATAGGTAAATAATTAATGGAACAAGCCTTTGTTCTTCAAAGACTAACTGAAGAACTGGCCTAAGAAGATGAATATAATTATTTGATTTTTCTCATAGATTTTGGACCACTTACCATTTCACTTTACATATTCATATGAGAAGTTTGCTTAAATACATCCTAACATACCACAATAAGATATGCCAGGAATTTGGCAGCTGAGTTTAGGCCCTTTTCAATGATGCAAACTGTTTTTGAACTGATTTTCCTTTTGATAGGGCTATAGTTGTTTGAGGATGCTCAATGAAAAATAACATATAAATTCTTAAATCAAATATTTAAAATCATTGATTGTATGAAAGCTATAGTGATAAAAGAGCTAAATTATCGAAGAGTTGAAATAATCCAAGTGAGAGCTTTTGCTTGTTGTCTTTCCATCAAGCTAGACCGGACATATAAACAGTCTGGGATCGTTGGAAGATGACCTGGATTCAAAGGCTATGGATCAAACCTCTTTATTTGGTAGCCATCAATTAGGTGGTTCAGATTGCTTGGTTAATATGATTTTTAAGATACGATCTAATCAAATTGTGTCCGACAATATCCACACAAGTAACACGTGTGCAATGGCTTAGTCACCACCATTATCAAAATGTGGGTAAACTATCAAGTAGTCTTAACCTAATAAGAGGTTGCAATTTCGCAATCTATTAGATGGGGTCACCTTGGGAATAAAAAATCATATAATCGGTTCGAACTACAACTTAATGGGGAGTTGAAGGATGTGAGTAGGATTCTACTCTCACTCTTTCTGTGGGACTCTTTTTCTACTTTGTTCTATGTAATAGTTGTGTTAAATGGAACTACTTCTAGGCCGTTTATAGGGTGCTTTGCATCATTGATGAGGATTCATCAAACGTATATGGCATGCTTCCATATCGACCATGTCATAAAGTATTTAATCCTTGTAAGTTTTGCCAATTGAAAATGAGACAGTGTATTGTTTAGTTACATTGGTCTCGTTCACCTTTTTTATCCAGTCAATTGAGTATGGAGAATAATGTTTTGTCGTTGGTAGCTGCAACTTGTCCACAATCACTCTTGAAATGATGTTCTTACTATTGCCATTGTCTATAATTATATCACAGACTTTGCCATTAACGGTGCACCACGTGTGGAATATATTATGTCGCTATGGATGTAATTCCTTCCTTGGGGTGTACAATAATCACCTCACAACTAGAGATTCGCCACGATCCTTGCCCGTCCATTCATCGCTATTTACCCCTTCCTCAGTGACTTGTTCATGTTCATTAAAGCCAAAGTCTTCTTCTGTGGCCTCATCTTCAGTGCCCCTTTCGCTTATGGTCAAGTATGCTGTGGGACGTTGAAGACATGTGTTTGATAAGTGACGCAGGGATGAACGTGATGAGGATAACCACTATGAATCCACGGAGCTTCTCTGGACTCCTCACAGAGACTTCTCGAATCCACGAGGAAAGAAAGCAGAAAATATAAATAAATTCTAAGAAATTCGAAATTGATTAATTCATCACTAAAAGTGAGTTCACAACCCTTTAAATAGGGGTACCAAGCAATGAGAAAGAAATCAGAATCAAACTACAACTAAAACTCCCAGAATTCGCGACTTACTATAAATAGTAAACTTATTATTTATAGACGGTCGTGATGTCTACTAGTGCGTAAGGTTTTCGGCCAAAAATAGTAAGTGTCCTATTTGGCTTCACCAAACCGTTCCTCTAATTATTCTAAGCTCTTTTCACATTGGACGCAACTCCTAAAGCTCAACGGATGAAGAGTTATAATCAAACTAAAACTTACTATTTATAGTAAAAACGAAATGAAAACAGGGAAACGACCGTCGATCCAAGGGTTTCTCGCAATTCCAAGCGTTGCAACCTTGCATAGCTGGGTTGGTTGGCTAAAGTAGCTCGTTCTACCCCAAAATCATATATTTTACGTCAGGTAACTCATTCCGGATTGCGAGATACGTCCGATCTAAGGTCCGACGGTCCGGATCACTTTTATCGTCGACCGGGCCTTTTCTGATCTATCTTGGCCATGAAACTGTCCGCAACCCGCTCTACATCAATAAGTGGCCCGATTGGCCACAGTGGTAACAATTGTTCGACCTTGGTTGAATATAAGGAGTTGGAATCATACTCGGGCCCACTGTTGTGGGTGCTACATGTTGAGGCCTAGATGAGCCGCTCCCCGTATCACGGTTTGCAGTTGCAGGAGGTTGATACATTCTCCTACTGGTTCTTTTCCTTATGCTAGCACTGGATCGTACGTGGGACCCATCATGAGGGATCGAGTTAAAGGATACGACCGAGCGGGAATTCTTGCAAGTTGCATTTCTGCCATACCTGCTAATTGAACCACTTCATCCATGATCCCGACCGAGTACATCTGAACTCGATCATGAATCGTCGATCGCAACCCACCTATAAATTATGCTACCTTCAGCTTCTGTGATTCGATTTTTGACAAATCATTTCGCATTGCCAATCGCTGGAATTCTTCGGTGTAGTTAGTAACGGTTTGATTCCCCTGTTAGCAATTTCGGTATTGCTGGAATAACACATGCTCGTAATCACTAGGAAGGAATCAAGATCGAAGAAGACGTCTCATCCGTGGCCATGATGAGATGGGTGCATTATTCTGTCAGGCTCGTGAGAGTTGTAATTGCTCTAACCATGCAAAAGCACCAGATTTTAATTTAAACGCTACTAATTTTACCCTTTTATGCTCTGACATGTCCATGTAATCAAAATATTTTTATACTTCGGCTAGCCAGTCAAGAAAATCTTCTATGCGTAATAAACCGTTAAAACTAGAAAGTTTGGCCTTACCTCGATAGTCTCTTTCAGTACGATTTAGATGATCGCCTCTATGGATTGGTCGTCAGGCAAAACTTTCATTAAGGTCATTGTCGCTAGAGATCGAATAATCTGGTGTAGCCCTACGATTACCATTGTTAGTGCTCTACGAAAATCGAGGTTGTGTCGTACAACAATCACAGGCGATGAAGCATCGCCTAGAGTTCGGGGCGGAAGTAATGCATCCGTAAGACAGTCGAGGGTTACCTGCAGCCCTTGTATGGTCAACTGACTCTTCCGATGGAAAGCTTTCCATCATTTTTAAAAGATAACGAATTCCTGAATCACCGTCCATAGGATTTTGATTCATACCTTCGTTGTTTGTCATCGGCTTAAGGGGAGTCCTCGCTTTGATAACAATTGACGCAGGGATGAATGTGATGAGGTCGATCACCATCTTCCTCAAGGATAACTACTCTGAATCCACGGAGCTTCTCTGGACTCCTCACAGAGACTTCTCGAATCCACGAGGAAAAACGAAGCAAAAAATAAAAATAAATTCTATAAAATTCGTAATTTGATTGATGAATGAAATAAATGAGTTCATAATCCTTTAAATAGAGATACTAAGCAATGAAAGAAAATTTCAAATCAAACTATAACTAAAATTTCTAGAATTCACAACTTACTATTTATAGAAGGTTGTGATGTCTATTAGTGCGCAAGGTTTTCGGCAAAAATAGTAAGTGTCCTATTTGGCTTCACCACGCTGTTCTCCTAATTATTATAAGCACTTCTCCTGAACTTACTATATATATAGGAAAAACGAATTTAAAATGGGATTTTGACCGTTGATTTGGTGGCTAAAGTAGTTCATCCTACCCCAAATTCATATATGGTATGTTGAATAATTCATTTTGGATTACGAGATATGCTCGATTTAAAGTACGACGGTCCGGATCACTTCTGTTATCGGCTATGCCTTTTCTGATTCATCTTTTCCATCAAACCATTCGCGACCCGCTCGTTAAATAGATTTTTAAGGAAGTTATCATCAGCTGTGTATTTTGTCAGTTCAATGGTTTGGATCGCCAGACGTGACCCATATCCTATAGAGATATTTCGTAGCATTTTTTATATACAGGCCGGACGTATAGCAGCAAACCTGCGAAAAAGAATACAAGGACGTATCGTATCAAACCTGATGAAAAACAGAGAATCCAAGGTCGGCGAAGTAGGAAATTAGTTGGCTCTAAGGTACGACTGTAAGTTATTGTTCAACTTCTGGATAACTCCATAACTTTCATGCATCGTGTAGTCCAATCATACAATATGTTGGACCCATCACCACAATCACCTCATCCAAAAATTAGACATATAAGCTCATCCAGTGGACCATACTTGTATTTTGCTATTTATCAACGGATAGAAACTGTTTCTATAGTGTGGCCCACCTGATGAATAGATAGGAATGATTTTTGTGCTATATGATCCTTATGGTGGGTCAATCTATCTAAAAGGTTGGATTTCACATGCATTTAACAATTTGGAAGCTATCCATTGTGTGGATTGTAACTTGCAATACAACCAGTTCGACTTCAGACCTTGTCTGATAGATAAAAATGGTAAAGCTTAAGCATGGTTAGAATGTCGGTTAAGTTATTGTAATTATAATTATTGTTTTGACCCAATAATTATTTATTTACTTATTAGATAAGTAAGATATATAATTCAAATAGAAGTTGCTGTTGTCTAATTGTCCATATCTTTAATGTTTGGTACTGGTTAAGAGTCCTTTCAAAAGCATTTTCTTACCAAACCCAGAGCAAGAACAAAATATTTTCTGATCAGGTGGGCCACAGTATTTGAAATAAATGTACGGCCAAGAGGAAATTTGGCAAAATTTGTCTAAGCCCTTCGTTTGTTTTGAGCAACATGGGCCACCTGATGATGATCTTACTAAACTGATATTCTCGACAGGGCATCTATGAAAGCAAGCCCACCTGGTGGATGGCTTAGATGTTGCATTAGTGTGCCAGATTCACACACGTGCGTGCATTTGCATGGATTGCTTTATTTTGGCTTAGGAAAGCTCATTTTAAGCATGCGTTGTGCGTGTTTCCAAAGAATCTCATTATTATCATTTCCGGTTCTAGGTACTTAGACCAAGATTGATGTTCTAGAAGTTTCTCATCTGAGTGCAGAAGGTTGTTCTTGTTCATACACGTCTAGAAGTTATTCACGTGCTTTTTCACCTGACTATTCCTCCCCTTGTATGATATTGATTGATTTGAGGGGCTGCTGCTGTTGCGTGTGATCCATCCAACCCATGCATCAGGTGATCTACCATGATGATGGGATGATCGTACGGAACAGGCCTATCAAACCATTAGGTGGGCCACACCATACAAAATAGAAAACCCTTACCTACATTGCCAGTCTGTCTCTAAAAGCTACACTTGTTTGGTGATGGCATCATTATAAGAACCAAAGGGAGCCTGACGATTTACTGACGTGGATGGAAGGAAGACTTCATGAGGATGAAATCCACCTCTTCCACCCTTCATTAGGCTTTGATCCTAGAAATCATAGTGTTCAAAAAATCAAGTACTCCTCACAGCAGGAAACAGTGCAAATTTTGCTTAAAACCTTTAAATTTGAATGGTGTTGTCCATCTTAGCTTTGGAGTAGAGTGATTTTTAGTGGGTTTCTATGTCTTGATGAGAAGAGTCATATGAATGGATTGGATGGTGCATACCAACCATGGTGGCCCAAACATTACTAACAGTTGGCATCTCATCCTAGCCCTATCTTATGTGTGGCTTAACTTAGTTTTAGACCAACCCAATTTCTGATTGGAATGTGAACATGAGGCAGTGCATCCGATGGACGGCACGGATCCATGCACGTGGTGCTAGATTATTTGTTGGCATGCCCCCACTTACTATGCACAGTCGCACTAACAGGGTTGGTAGAAATGGTGCACAACCATCCAAAAACCTCCTTATTCATGTGGGTCCATATGATGGTCAGATTTGATCCATTTTTAGAGCCTTAGACTTTCACTATTGGATGAACCTGCTGGGCAGTCTGGATTCCATACACATGCCAAGGTGGGGCCCCCTGCTTAACCTTTGTAGAACAAGGTTATCCTATATGGACTCCCAAAGGAACCGGCATCCCTCTCTTCAGTCCCAACATTCTCTATTCTAACAGTTGAAAATGTGATGTCTTATCCAAGAACTAGATCCCAACCTACAAGATTTCAATTTTGCAATTAGATCCTGTTTGAATGGAAATGTGGAATTGTAAATTCCACTGGGATTCTACTCTAACAATTGATATCTCACCTTAATTTTAGACCAACCTAATTTCTGATTTTGAAGATGAATGTAAGGCAGCTCACCTGATGGACAGCATAAATCAATATACATGGTGCTAGATAATTTGTAGGCATGGCCGACTTACAATGCACAGTTGGACTAGCAAGGTATGTAGAATGATGGACCACCACCTAAAAACCTCTAAATGTCTAGGGGATCTCATTATGGTTGGATTTTTTATTTGGGGCCTTAGACTTTCACTATGGGGCGAACCTACTTGGCAGGTTGGATTCCATACAGATGCCAAGGTGGGCCCCTTGCACAACCCTTAGGGGGCATTTGGTGTAGGGAATTAGATGAGATTAGGTGAGATAGAATTGCAATTGGTCCCATCCAATTCCATCCAACATTTGGAGAGGATGGGAAATGTTGGAATTAGGAGGGATGGAATTGCATCCGGTCCCATGTAGGATTTCTGTGCGGATTTTGAAATCCAATACACATGTGGGCCCCACATTGATGCATGCGTTTATCCTTGTCATCCATCCATATATACCATTTACACGTGACATTATTGTTATATCTGTGTACAAGTGAACAACATCCGTTTTGAATTTGGCCCGTTGATTACAATTCCATGGTTCACCAGACATGATTTTGCTTAATCTTATATTTCCCCATTGCAAAAATTTGATCCCAAATATGAGATTGGATGGCTACAATACCATGGTATTTCCGGACATGCCATTATTGTATAATAATGATATTAATCCCATCTAATACAATTCAATACCATTCAATTCCATGGACCAAACAAGTAGATCGAGATTATCTTAAGGGAGCGACATCCACTCTTCAGTTGGGACCTCATTTTCTATTAGTTGAAAATGTGTCGCCTTGTCAAAAAACTCGACCACCACCAACAAGATTTCAGTTTTGCAATTAGCTCCTATTTGGTGGAAAGGTGGGATTGTAAATTCCGCCGGAATTCTATTCTAGCAGTTTGCATCTCATCTTAACCATTCCTTATGGTGTGGCCTACCTTAGTTTTAGACCAACCCAATTTCTGATTTTGAAGATGAACATGAGGCAGCTCACCCAAAGGACAGCATGGATCCATGCACATGGTTCTAGATTATTTGTAGGCACGGTCGCACTAACAGAGTTGGTAGAAATGATGGACAACCATCCAAAAACCTTCAACTAGGATACTAAGTTGGTTGGATTTGTAAGTCATCTGGGGCCTTAGAATTTCACTATGTGGCAATTACTGGCTGGCAGTTTAGATTTTAAACACATGCCAAGGTGAGGACCATGCACAACCCTTGTAGAAGAAGGTTATCTTACAGTGACCTACAGAGTAGCCGGCATCCACTTCAGTTCGGACATTCTCTTTTTCTAACAGGTGAAATTAAAATATGCTGTCTTATCCAAGAACTGGACCACCACCTACAAGATTTCAGTTTTGCAATTAGTTCCTGTTTGGTGGAAAGGTGGAATTGGAAATTCTGCCAAGTTTTACTCAATATCATCATGATTTTGAAAATTTTCGGAAATAACTGTCCCTTTACCGCAGTAAGTGATCTACCCAAACACTACTTTAGTTACTGGGTCTATTTATTTTCCATATGAAAAAATCCTTCACCAACAGTTCAAACCCATGTTTTAAAACCCGGTTGGAGGCTAACCCACCTTGTGTTTGGTTCAACTAAAACCGATTCGACTGGTGGTTTTGTTTAGAATCGTCCTGGTCGAACATTTCAACGGTTGGATCCAAAAAGGGCCCTACAGTGGCCCGTGGGCCACCATCGGTCTAAATTGGTCCGACCCGTTGATCGAGTTTGGGTTTTAAAACAATGGTTCCAACTAACATAGAGGGAAGTTATTTGATACTCTGGCAGTGTATAACACTTGATACACATGTACTTAAAAATCATATGCACAGACCATAATTATCAGATTAAACTGCCTAAATTGTGGAAATGCACTATTGCTAAGTCAAAGCTTCAAAATCAGATTGGTTGAGCAATCTTAAAATCTTTGATTAGAAGCCGCATGTTTGTTGAAATAGTACCATCGGATATTTTTCATTTTTAACCGTCGAATAAATGTTCACTAATCCGATGGTCAGATAATCAAATAGGCATAATAGTTTTTTGCATGATACATACGAACTTGGACCAATAATCTGAACAGCTTAATTTAAATTACCTTTATGCTATTCTAGGTAACTTCTAAGTGCTGCGTATCATCTATCACACTCTTCCAGAGTATCAAAGTTGTTCTCGTTCACGAACCAGTGCGAAGAAACTACACACATGATGTAAATCTCATCATCCATTTGGACTTTGTCCGGGTAACACGGCCCGGAAAGGTCGGGATGTTCCCATGCAACGGAGTTGTAAATGTACTTAAACACTCACAGTTTTCATTTTTGCCAAAGTGCCCCTTGTTTATCGCATCCTAGCCGTGCAAATGGTGGGTCGCATGATGAAGATCACCGGGGAACACCAGGATGGTCCATTCATCAGATCGATAGATAAATGATGGAAGTTGATGGAAAGTCAATGGTCTAGCTAAATATATACATGTGGCCTATTTGATGATGGTTCCAATTTTTGCTGGCCCACCATTTTCACGGCTCAGATTTTCCACTAGAATGACTCATTAGAAGAATTTAAAAAGAACATTAAGAAAAGAATTGGCAAGAAATAAGAAGTTGCATGTTAAAGTTTACATGCAGCGTTGTATGTGAAAATTTCTCAAGAAGTCGTCCTATTCATTTTTGGGCGCGGATTGTGCCCCCAACATGAACTATCTAGAGACGGACGGTCCTGTCAGGGTCTATGTGGGGCCATAGTGATGCATATGTTTTATCCACGCCGTCCATCCATTTTTAAAGATGATTTTAAGATAAAAGTCAAAAAATGAGGCAGATTGATGGCTCATTTCAGCCACACCGTAGTAAGAAGTAGGGATTGAAAGCGTACGGTTGAAAAGAAGTTTTGGATCAAGCTTATATTTATGTTTTCCCTTCATACAGTTCCATGGGACCTTATTAACAGGTTGAATGGCAAATAAAAATTATGATGGGCCTTAGGAAGTTTTCCGCGGTTGTAATTCAATCCTCACTGCTTCCTGTGGTGTGGTGGACTTAAGCCTTCAATCTGCCCCTTTTTGGGTTCATGCACTAAAATGATCTGTCAAAATGGATGGACGGCATGGGAAAAACATATACAACAAGGTGGCCCCACATAGCCCCTCATAGGACCGTCCATCACTAGCTAGGTCGTGGTCGGGGTAGTACCCAATCCGCACTCCTCGTATTTATGTTTACAGAGAACAGGTGAACCCACACCTGCCGAGCTGGGAGGTTGGGATATTCATGACCCACATCATGTGGTCTTGCTGAAATTATTTTGGTAGTAGCATTAGGAATTGAGTAGTGAGCTAGTCACAGATTGCATGTGACAGTGCTTGGCTTTCCCTCTTGCAGATGCCTCAAGTTGTCGGTGGTACTGCTTCTTTTGTTAAAGTGCCTTGGGCTGATCAAGGAGTGCATGTTCTGTAATGAATTCCTAAGCAAGGTAGGTTGTAACGTAAGCTGGAAGAGCCTTTTTCTCCAGCTCTTGCCATGACCAGTTGCAGTCCTGGGTACAGAAGGCTTTTAATTATTTCTTTTTGGTAGTTGGATGGGTATGAAATTCTCTGTCTGTTCAGCGAGACCTCTCTTTGATGGGTATGAAATTCTCTGTCTGTTCAGCGAGACCTCTCTTTGTATAGGTGGTGTGGATTGTAAAGTAAAAGCAGGATTTTCCTTGTTAGATTTCTGTAGCAGAAAAACTTATAGAAGCGAGTCGTGGTTGAAGCTCATGGTTGGGGTGTTTTCTTAGCTATAGAGGGATAAACACATGCAGTTTGGTTGCTTCCTGCTGCTATCGTTGGTGGGTTGGTTTGTGGTGGGCTGTCTTTCTTGGCTCGGTTTCGTTTTGTTTCGGTGGGTTGGTTTGGTTTTTCAGCTGTCTTTAGTTGATTTTGTCGTGTTGTGGTGGTCCGCATGAGTAAATTTGCAGGTACTGTTCAATTGTCGAGTTGGACAACCTGATTCGAACCGGGTCATGTTCAAGGTGACCCAGGCCGCCTGGCTCGATTCCTATCATGTGACTCGGTCGAGTGAAGGATATAATCATGACTCGAATTTTAAACTTGATGGGTTTGACCCATGGTTCGAAGACTCGGTGCAACTCGTTTGGTCCTGAGTTGACTCACAATGGCTGGATCAGGTCATTGGTCCGTTTTGATTCGCATCTTGAATGGGACATACTCAAGTCCACTTGGTGTTTTAAGACTTATAGAATCCAACCGAGTTGACTCGCCCACTGAGTCCGAGTCAACGTGAACGAGTCAGATGGGACCATGGACGGCTGCTCTCATTAGCGGGTCCCAATTACGCCCAATAAAAAAAGGAAACCACCAACCAAAGAGGCATGGCGGGTGTGACAAGTGGCATCTGTCATTTGTCAAGGATAAGGTGGAACTTCCACGTATGATAGGAGCCTTGCACCGATCGCTACGTCTCTACCTTCATGCATGTACATCTTCTATTCTTCTTACCTTTGAAAATACCATAAATTTATTTATATGCGACGCGAGAGAGAGAGAGAGAGGGAGAGAGACAGTCTGCCTTTCCTAACAAGTATACATAATATGCAAACGAAACTGAATCAAGTAGAAGAAAAGAATAGAAACGTAGAATCATGACAATGTTATGCATTTTGTATTCAAAGCAAAGCAATGGTTGTAAGTTCTGTCCTCATTCTCTCTTTTCTTTTTCTAACCATGCAAAAATGACGTTTAAAAACTAACGGCTCGTCGAGCCTGGCCCACCATAAGCTGGTTGAGGCCAATGGTTTTGGCAAGATTAGTGATTGGGCCCGGTTAATGTCAATGTCATCGTACGCTTGTTCTGTTGTGTCAGAGCTTTCAAAGGTCATTGTTATGTTGTGTCAGGTTCGGCCGTAGTTAATGTCAGAGTAGGATGTGTAGTACGCATGCAACATGGGCCCGACCAAAGTTTCAGTGGAAGCGAATTTCACGTCAATCCTACCTACAGGAGCCCCTTTAGACATAATCTCTGTGGGGCCCACTTAGATGCTAGTGTGTAAAATCCACTCTGTCCATAAGTTTAGCAAGATCATGTCCTAACAATATCCCAAAATTGAAGTACATCCAAAATTCAAGTGAGCCACGCCAGAAGAAAGAGTGGTAACGGAAATTCCCACGGTTTTAACTGTGGAGGTTCAATCCCCACCTTTTCTTTGATATGACCTGCTTGGGTTTTGCTATTTTTAAGGATAATTTCCTAAGACCTGGTGAAATTGATGGAGTGAATGTCACATGGACATTGCAGTGGGTTCCACAGAGCTTACGCCCATGGGGGCTCCCCGCATGCATGCAGGGTTACAGGAAATTCGTGTGGTCTATTTTGGTTTGGGTGGACGCGGATTTCCTGCGCAAAGATGCTAGGTGGGGCCACCACCATGTTTTTGGGAAATATACTTCGTTCATCCGTTTGGCTAGCTCATTTTAAAATCGACCAAAAACGAGGTGGATCCATGACTCAAGTGGGCCACACAAGAGGAAACAGTAGGAATTCAGTGAGAACCGTTGAAACATTCTTACGACCATAAAAACTTCGTTTCAGGCTAAATTTTTCGTATTTTCACTTAATCCCAGTGTTAATGACCTTGTAAACGGTTTGGATGGCATATAAACATCAAAGTGGAGCCCAGGAAGGTTTCAACGATAGGTATTTCTTTCCCCAATTTTCCCTCTGGTGTGGCCCACTTGAGTCTTGGATCCACCTCTTTTTTGGTCGATTTTCCTAAAATGAGCTAGCCAAACGGATGAACGGAGTATATTTCCCAAAAACATGATGGTGGGCCCCACATCCTTGCGCAGGAGTCTTGTGGTGCGGGACCCGGTTTAACCATGACCTCACTGAAATAAGGTCGCTATACCCGCAGCTACTACCCGTCCATCTCAAATGCGTACTTCTAGAACGACGGCAATCCTCGAGCTCTGTCTTTTCATCTCGGTGGGTGAGGGTGGGAATGGGCTGGGCAGTGTGTCCGGACCGATGAGTCGGACCTAACATTGGATTGCGCTGGGGTCTATTAAGTTGACCCATCGGCTGGGTTTGGGTCTAGCACGCATGGTTGGATCAGTTTTCATCCGGGCATGGACCATCTTAAATCTAAACAGTTGGTTTTATTCTTCCAAGTGTCTATTCTTTTTGCATGTGTGGCCCACTTCATCAATTGAGGAATATTCAAGTAGGAAGTAGGGATTTAATCAATGTTCGAACGATCTAGGCGGGCCTGGTCTTGGCCCAAACTCATGCCTTGCGCCTTGGTGGGGCTTACCTGATGGACGGGTTGGATGGCATATAAAGAATACGGTGACCCTAGAAATGTTTCTATGATGAACCGAGCACTAGGTAACTCGCTATGTTATTGGCTAACCAAGAGCCATGTGAATGGACCTTCCACCCCTGTAACAGGTAGGCTGCCTTGCACCATGAAGACCCAAAAGCCCAAAAATCATGATGATCCACCACTCAAGTGGGCCACACCCTATGAAGAACTTGCGATGGGATGCCCACCGTTAATTTTGTGTAAGGCCCACCGTGTTTATACACCATCCAATCGATCATCTGATGTTCCTCAACAGGATGAAAGAATTTCCCCAAAAATCAAAGAATTGCCCACATGAATTTTGGATCATCCAATTTCTACGCTCAGGTCCTAACATGATGTCGCAGCTGATGGACGGTGGATGTCATACACACATCAGGATGGGGCTGTGCACGCTTCATTGCTTGCAGACAAAGCTTGACCGACCACATAGTAGTGGGTGGAATTATTTTATTTGATTTGCAAGCACTCATAAATTGTACACGTGGCAAACATGAGCTGAAATTAATGGTTCAGTTTGTGGGACCCACTGTAGATAGGCCTTTATTTTGAATTTAGATTTATGGGCACTTTTCACCCTGTGTTTAATAAACATTTATTGGTCAGAATCCAGGCCATTGACTATGTTTCATTTCAACTGTTCATTAAGTGTCCACTAATCTGCCAGTCGAAAAAAAATAAAAAAATGAATAAGCTTTTATTTACGATCTATCAAAAAAAGGTCCCACGTTTACATGCCACGTACACAAGTTTTTCATCTATCACACTCAGCCAGAGGATCAAGGCAAAGACAGAGAATGACTGTGAATGGTCATCCTAACCATTTGATTTGATGGATATCAAATGGCCTGGGTCACAACAAAAACAGTTAACGGTGTGATATTAATGGTTAAGATTGCCCTGTCATTGAGACTCTCTAATGACTCATCCGAGTTGTACAAGACTCATCCTAGTGGGACCCAGCTATCCAAACTGGTGATATGTTTCGGTGCAGCCTGCATGGCCCATGGATCAAAAATAATTTTTAGCCATTGATCAAAAGCAAAACACAAGTATTGTCCACTCAATGAGTGGATGTGGATGATTTTTTCATAAGGCAATTCTCATGGTAGGGCCAATCTATTGGACGGATTGGATGCTGCACGCACGTGAAATGTTGGAATTTATTCATTGGATTAATTGTAACTTGCGATCCAACTGGGTAGACTTAAGAGTCCTCATCTGTACATGCATGCATTTGAGGTCTCAAGCCCAACCGGTTCGACCACAAGTTATGTATGGTTCAATCACACTATTTCATGTGGTGTGGTCCTCTTGAACTTTGGATATGCTTCCTTTTTGTTCTTTAGGTCTCAAATTATCTGTTAACATGGATGAATGGAGTGGATAAAATAAATAAATAACGGTGGAGCACACAGAGTTTACTCTAGTAAAGGTAACGAGTAACTCACTTTAATGTAGTAGGTTTCCTTAAAATATTCGTAATCATATATTGGGCTTGCCTAAATGTGATTCACATATCCAACCCACTCATTATGTGTGTCCCACTTGGACGAGGGGTTAGACCAAGTTTCAACCGCTTCCAAAACTCATGTAAGCCCCACCAAATGCTTTTACATTTTTTTAGGATGTCTTCACATAATTTTAAATGATATGATGGCCCACTTGAATTTCATTTACTGAGGATTTTTGAGATATCTCATGACCTAAAGGGGACACATCAAATCCACGGTGTTGATGTTTGACACACATCATGATGGAGCCCACAAAACTTACTAACATCAATTCTTAGGTTCTCGCGAGGTCAGTAAGTGGGATCACAATTTTAACTAGAATATTTGGCCTATTTTACATGCCTGGTCAATCACTCTATTTTACATGTCTAGTCCATTCACTCTATTTGACCCACTTGGATGACATCACATCTTCTCATTAAGTGAATGTGACATCCAACCCTTCCAATAGGTGGGCCCACCATGAGGATCTGTTGATGAAAATTCAGCATCATCTATTCATTAGGCAGTCCACACCATAGAAAATAATGCCTATTAATCACTGATAAATCATAAGATAGAAGTGTGGTCTACTCAATGAGAGGATGTGATGTCCACTTACTAGATAACTTCCAACCTCCTAAGTGAATGTAATATCCAACCCTTCCATTAGGTTGCCCCCACCATGATGATCACTTGGTGCAAAATCAACTCAATGAATACTCATCAGCAAACCACACCATAGAGAACAATGTCCAACCACTGATAAATATCAAAATGCAAGTGTGGTCCACTCAATGAGCTGGATAACTTCCAACCTCGTATGTGGATAGGACATTGAACCTTCTAACAAGTTGGGTCTACCATGAGGATCACTTGCTGCAAAAATCAGCTCCATCTACTCATCAGGTGGTCCACACCATAGAAAACATTGTCTAACCATTGATAAATAGCAAAATATAAAGTGGGGTCCACTCAATGAGTGGTTATGGATAATTACTACATCATGTAATCCTAATGGTGTGGCCAACATATTGGACGGATTGGATGTCACATGCACATAAAAGTTGAAAGTTGTCCGTTGGGTGGACTGTAGCTTGTGGTCCAGACGGTTGGACTAGAGACTTTCAGCCCAGTCCATCAGCCGCAGGGATTAACCCAAACCATTTACTTAAATAGGCCAGCCAGCCCAGCCTGACCAGTTACCCTTCCCAAACCCACTTTAGAAGTGGGCTGGGCCAATTGACTCCACCATGATGGCAGGATATCCCAAAGTGGTCCACACCATATAAAAAAATGGACAGCCACCCAACAATATCCAAAATCATGTGGTGGCCCACCTGATTTAGGATCAACCTGATTTATAGCACGGCCTACCTACATGTCAATGGGCCAGCTGAGCCTGACCCAAAAACAATGCTCTTGGGTCAAAATGGGCCCAATCCCAAATAGAAATTAGATTGAGAAATCCAACCCAATGGGCCTAGGAGTCTAGGTTTGAGCCCAGACCATGACACCCTTGCGATTACTTGGCTTATAAAAGTTCGGTTCTCACCTTATGGCTGGATTTTGATTTCCCACTAATTCCATTCCTAGCTTATCCACAGAAACCTTGCCTGGTTTGGAATGAATAACTAAGACCCTTTTTGGATAAGATCAATGAGTAGACCCATTTTCCTACAATTAATATAGACCGTCCGTTTCTTAGGAGTTGATTGGATGGTTAGGATGAACTGACCAATGCAGATCTTGAAAACCATGTAATCAACACTGAGGCCGGCATGATGGTCCAGATTGATATTTTCGACCTATTTTTGTACCATCAACATCAACTGTTCATTTTCCTAACAATTGATGGGACACTTATAGATGCCTACCTGAAAGTGAAAGGAGAGAAGACGTACCATTAGAAGCTTCAACTGCACATTTTCTGGCTTGATTGAGTTCTATATATGACTTTTTTCAGGGTTTTTCTATTTTATTTTATTTTTACTTTTTCTTTTACATCTTAGTGATTGTCAACCGATGGGTGGGTTGGAAGGGATGTACAAATGATGGTACGCCCAAGCATGAACTTACGGCTAATAGGGATGTACAAATGATGGTACGCCCAAGCACGAACTTACGGCCAGTGTCCCATCCCATTGCTAAGTTTACTGAGGCCCACTTGAGTTTTTTTTTTTTTTTTCACACACGCACACACACTACCACACACTCACGCTAGTGGAATTTTACCACCTATGGGTACTCGAACCCTTTACCCCGTGTTGAAACTCCTAAGAGTCTACCACCGCAGTAAGAGCTACTTGAACCCCTTACCCGGTGTTGAAACTCCCGAGAGTCTACCACTGCAGCAAGAGTAAGGACCCATCACTAACAGCAAGGGCTTTACTTAATGGATGCAACGCACCATGGATTTGGAATGCTTGGATTAGAAATCTTTTGGATTTAAATAGCCTGGAATTTCTCTTATTATATTTGGCAGCTTGGATTCAGAATCTCCGGTAACTTAAATTATGTAATATGTTTACAGGAGTTCGAATTTAATTACTAAATTAATTTAAAAACTCATAATAAGTTACATATGTGATGTTTGGCATAATGATTGTAACAAGCTCATTGAAATATATACTTTGACACAAAAAAAAAAAAAAGAAGATAAAATTCTAAGCCTTAAATGGGTTGCAAGCATAAGATTAGAACCAAATGACTAACCAACATTTTTTACCTGATGATTTATATGACCAATGTTTGGATTGCTCGGATCATTTTATTGATATACTTTTAGTGATGTAGTTAATAATCTGATTATTCTGGAATATCACCAGTAGCCGCGTGTAGAATAGATTAGTAGCCTAGTGACACACATTACACATGCGGCTCTTTTACTTTTAAGAATGAAAAAAGAAAAAAGGAGGAGGATTGGTAATCCAAGCAAAACTTTTAAGAATGAAAAAAGAAAAAAGGAGGAGGATTGGTAATCCAACCAAAAGGGATAGATTGCAAAACTTATAAAAAGTGAGGATTTAAAATCCTTTGGATTTGTAATACATTCTAATCCATCTCGTTAAATGACCAATGTATTTGGAATGTCCTCAAACCCCTAAATCCACACTGCCAAATGGCCCCTAATAGAATGGGTCCCATTGTAGTTAGGTGTTAAATGCGTGAACATGTGTGAGACATGCCACTTGCAAATTGACACAGAGAAGAGCATGAAAAAAAGTGAAGATAAATATTATCATCTTCCTCTACTGGTAAAAGCCTTAAATTTATAATATAGTTTTTTGAATATACAATAAATAATAAGAGAAAAAACTTGAATATTTTTTATTGAATAATGTCTAATGTGCATTAGCTTTTGATTACTCTACTAATAAATAAAAAAAATAAACACTAATCCGTTGTTACTAAAAACAGCAAAATTGAATCCTAATAAAAGTTGCCCGAAATAGTAAAACTCATCTGAAGTCTAATTTGCCAAAAATAGAAAGTCCAGGTAAGCTTTACTAGAGGAGTTCTAACATAATTACAAATATTTTTTTTAAAAGATGAAAATTTTAAAACTCTAAAAAATAAGTAAATACGATAAAAGTCAAAATTACTAAAAAAATATATATATTTTAATGAAATTCTGTTTTTGAATTGTAAGTGTGTGTTTTCGCATGAAGTGGAGGGACACAACCTATTTGTGGGTCGATTGACCTTGAATGGCTGGTCATGGTAAAGATTGATAGGTCATGCATCCTATAATGATACCTGGATTAAAAGTTATGATCGATTTATAGTTCACACTTCAAATGACAATTTCTCCCTATTCGGATTGAATTTCTTCTATTCGGATTTACCTGGTGTCCAATTATATCATGCTCAACGTAAGATTGGGCCCAGGTCTGACTGACTATTTTCGTTTTTTTTTTTTTTTTTTTTTTTAGCTTGTTAGTACACCCCACCGTTAGTTGACACTTCACTGTTAGCCACCTCCACTAGGGATCGATACCAAGTGATGGGGACATCATGCGCACACGCACATACACCACCCCCTACGCACATATGTACGTAGAAGAAGGGCCCCACCATCGATCTAGCTCAATGACGACGTCGAGGGAGAGTCTCCTAGATAGAAGACGAAGTTTTGGTTCAAAAGGGTTGGCCCGATAGTCAAGAAAACCCCGTCATGGATCTCATGATCGTGGCCTACTCGTCAGATTGATTTCATATTTTAAGTTTTGCTTATTGTTATTATTTAGAACATCGTGAATGTTTTAGATTTCTTTATTTGATTTTTATTTTAATTTACTTCATCACCATGTAATAGGTTGCGCGCATGATGTAAGTTTTTAGGGTATAGGGTTTTTCCTATAAATAGGCACCCCTTGCAGTTCTTTTTATTCATTCAAGTTTAATAAAAATTCTTGTTTTATTTTTCTGCTCTCTTCGTGAGTTGTGGAAAAATTCAAAAGTGGATGCGAAGCCCTCCCTTCTTCGAAGGGCTAACTACCATAGTGCGAAGCCACATCTATCCTCATCCGCCCCTACCATCTTCCATCCATATCTCTCATTTTCTATCATCATTATTGCTTTGAATTTTTCAGCTTTTGCAGCTATTCATCACCTTACAGCCAGTTTCCAAAATCTGGACCTGTAAGAGAACTGAAACTTCGGCGGAGCACTACGCACAACCTTACGTTGGATCGTCGTCAAACTTGGAGGGATTGGAGGTCTCCCCTGGTCGATCAAGGCCTAGATGTCACTTTGGGGAGGCGGGCTTCCATCACACGTGCGGCCAGCCCACCCATGCACGTGTGTTAGCCCCGGGTCACCATCGCACGTAAGAGCTTTTTCTGAGTCAAGTTTTCCTCTGATTTTCCTATTTTCATTCATATTTCCTAAACCCTAGTCTTAGTTTGCATTAGCCCTAATTTATTTGTCCATTTTTTCACCCTAGAATTTCTTGAATTGAAATTGGGGAATCCCTTTGATTAGGGACTGATTTTTATGCATGTGTAGTTGATTTCTATTTTCCTTTGACATCGTTTAGTTTATAATTTTTATTGGTCCAGTCCTAGCCTGTGTCGGCCTGGACCCGCATAAATTCTCATTTTTAATTGAATGATTTGGATTGTCATGTAGGATGTAGAATTTGTGTAACTGTTTCTAAATTGGTATGATCTAAGCCTAAATTCTTGCATCTCATACTTAAATTTCATGTCCTGCATCAAATTGGTATCAGAGCAGGAGGTCTCGTGTTCGAGACTCCTCACTGGGGGTGATTAATGCAGGGGCATTTTCACACCGGGCTCGAGTGGGGTCGCTCACACTCGGGGTGGGTGCAACCTACGGAGGAGGTCTCGTGTTCGAGACTCCTCACCGGGGGTGATTAATGCGCATTCACACTAGGCTCGAGTGGGGTAGCCTGTGGGATGCGAGGACACACTCGAAGTGGGCGGCCATGTGATTTGGGGCCCACGAAGGGGGTTCGGCTGAGATCTTAACCCATACGATGTGAGGCCTGAGCTATGAGATAAAGGGATTAATTCGCCAAACTCTAATAGTTCGAGCTTTTAGAGCAAGTGGTTAATTGTCCTACATCACCAAGACCTCAGTGTTGAAACGAGGTATCTTTCACTCAATCTACCACTTGAGTTATGGATCAGGGTGTTACAAACTACTTTCTCTTTCATTTGGCCTTTTTTAGCCCAATTATGCTGGAATTGTGTTTAGTCACATCCTACATCAGGCCCCTCTACTTCGAAAGAACTTGTCCTCGAGTTATCCAACGAACTTGGCTCATGATATTCATATAGGTCTGCTACATTGGAAGTCTGTGAGATCTTCATGCCCTCGGAAAAATTAACAACATGAGCGTTATCATTGATTTTCTTTAACTTGTTATATGTCCCAGTCGAAAACCTCTCATCGCGCAAGTAAATTAACATCTCATCATTCACTTTAAACACCTTCTCGTATCGAGGTTTATTAGCCCATTCCTTATACTTGATGTTAGCCTCCTGTAATTTCTCTTGGACATCCGTATGCACTATTATGATTCGATCTGTCATATTTTCTTCTGCAACACTCAAAACTAGTAACTTAGGCAAATGGAATAGGTCGAGTGTATGTTTGAAAATATGACCATACTTAATCTAGAATGAGACTTGTTAGTGAATTGATTTTACACGTTGTTGAAGGTGAACTCTACCTCAACAAGAACAATATCTCGCATGGAAGATAATTTATTAGGAAGTTTATTGGGCATAATCTCCTTAGACTCCCGCAATATTAGTTTCAACTTCTCTGGGATGTTCATGGGTTCTACTTGTTTTCCTTTTTCAATTAATGTATTAATCTCTCACGTCTCTTCAATTTTTTTACGAAATCTTTTGTGGTTACGAGAAACTGTCCCTTTACTTTAGAAGTCTTGTATTGGTTCTCTGTTCTCATAGGGGTGAAGATAACCTTTCTACCATTTTTAATAAAAATAAAAATATTATTCCGAACTCTATGTGTAGCATCAACATGATACCGTCATGGTCGACCAAATAGCATGTGACAAGCCTCTATATAAACAATATTACACATTACTTTGTCCTTATAAGATTTACCAATAAAAAATGGAATATGGCATTGTTCAAATACATTCGCTTTGCTGACCTCTTTGATTTATTCAATCGTGTATGGAGAATGGTCTTTTCTGTCTTCTATCAGTCTTCAACATGAGATTTTCGCTACTTCTACCATTTATAATCATATAATAGACCCTTTGGTTCACGGTGCACTTTGTTCGAAAGATGCTGTCTCACTGTATATCTATCTTATCCTTTGACGTATACAACAACCTCCCCACGATCAGAGTGATGGCCTGTGATTCACCATTCTCGGGTGGTAGTCTGCGATTCGTTATCTATGTCGTGCCACAAACATGATGACCGCGAGCTCCATCGCTGATCTCATATTGCTCATCATTACGAACATGGGTTCATTTGAAGGCTTTCGTTATGCAGTCGATTGTCAGCTGCAGTCTTTACATGACTCACAGATTTTCGCGTTATGCTGCTTCAAATGCCACCGCAAACGTTGTTGTTATCAGAAGATAATCCCTAGAGTATTGTCCATGAGATTGTTACCTGCACCTTCTTTAGATACCATCAAACTAAGAAAAAAGCCTCGTTCTGATACCAACCGATATATGAAAGAGCATAAAAAAAGTATACAGAAAGATTACAGTCTTCTTCAAATAGTAAAGGCCTTGAATTCATAAGGTAGTTTCTTAAATTCACAAGAAATATATGAAAAAGAAAACTCAAATATTTTTATTGAATAATGTTTAATGTGTATTAACTCTTGATTACACCACTAATATAAAAAATAAACACTAATTTGTAATTACAAAAAATAATAAAATTCTACTCCTAATAAAAGTTACCAAAAACAATAAAACTCATCTAAAGCTTAATTTGTCAAATTTTGAAAGTTCAAATAAACCTTACTAAAGGAGTCCTAGCATGATTATATGTAATTTCTAAAAAAGATGAAAATATAAAATTCTAAAAATAAGGAAATATGATAAAAGTTGAAATTATTAAAAGTAGTAATTTTTTATTATTTTTTTTAAATCCTGTTTTTGAGTTGTAAGCGGGCGTTTTGTCATAAAATGGACAGATATGACCCACTATGTGAAATAGTTGACCCTGGATGGCTCGTTACGGTAAAGATTGATATATCGTGCATCCTGTAATGATCCCTAGATCAAAAGTTATGGCTGATTTATGGTTCATACTTCAAACAATAATTTTCCATATCTGGATTGAATTTCTTCAATCCGGACACGCTTGGCCCCAATTATGTCATTCCTTGCATAAGTTTGGGCCCATGTATGATGGACTACTTTCGCTTTCGTTGACCTTCTTTTGGTTCAACTATGCCATGAATGTATCTATGTCATATAAAAAATCAGGGGTTAAGATCATTAAACATATCTAAACTTTAAATTTTGACTTGATTACAATGGCTTTCAACACTTGGGAGTTGTTTGGCGGCATGGATTCGGTGGTTATCAGTGGCCATCTTAAAAAGTATTTGCATTTGGCAACTTGTACAATGGTGGCAAATTTAGTTGTTTTGAAAATCGCAAGTCAAGGTGTGAATTTACTATTGATTACCATGGATTCCATGTAGTGATGTTAGTCATTTTTTGCACGGTGATTTCACTTCAAGAATTAGTGGGCTCCAAGTGAAATTCACCCCAATGACTAGTCGATGCATGATTCAAGTGGGCTATATGAGGTAAAACAGTTGGGAGAGAAACACCCACACTCTGTTTTTAGGGCCCACAGTGATGGTTATATGAAATCAACTCTAACCATTAGATGTTAAGTTCAAATTTATGCCTTGGGACAAAAATTTAGGCCAATTCGTTATTCAAGTGGGGCCTGACCGAAGGGAAACAATTTGGAGGGTGAGTGTTGCCTCATATATTATTTATAATTATGTGGTCTACTTAAAAGACGGACGAGGTTAATTTTTTGATCCTATGGCTAAAATGATTTAGAGTGGACTGCCGACCTATTATTGACACAAATGGACCAAAAGAAGTCCAAACGAAAGTAAACGTAGTTTATTAGATCTAGGCCCAATCCTATGTGGGGCGTGATGTAACTAGGCCCCAAGCGCGTCCAAATTGAAGAAATTCATTCCAGATTAAGAGAAATTGTCATTCAAAGTTCGAATAATAAATCGGGCATAACTTTTGATCTAGATATCGTTTTGGTATGCATGACGTATGAATTTTACCGTAATAGGTTATCCAGAGTCAATCGACCTGCTTATGCAAGTTGTGTCACTCTTTTTCACGAGAAAATACTTCCTTCCAATTCAAAATCATAATTATAGAAAAAAAAAAGAACTTACTATTTTTAGTAAGTTTTAAGTTGAACGTATCTCCTTCATCTTAGAATTTTAGTATGTGATCTCTCTAAGATTTGCTTCTTATTATGCCAGAAATTATCTGACATAATTAAATTAGAACTTTCAAAATTTAATAAATTTTACTATTTCGGATAAGTTTTGGTTTAGTCAAATTAGGACTCTTAATTAGGATTTGCATTTTATTATTTAAAACATTATAATTTCATTTTAGAGACATCAATATAATTATTTTAAAATTTTCTTTATTTTTTATGTATTCAAAAGTCATTACACCTTGTGAATTCAAGGCTTGCACACTTAAGGTAGACAATGATCTTACTCATTATCTCTTCATGCTCTTCCCCTGCATCATAAAATGGGGCAACACTTTTGGTGATCGGATGAATTTCACATAAACATCCTAATGGTCCATGTGTGAGAATTTTTTTAGCTACGCATGTATTGAAATCTATCATCTTTTGCATCAACATAGCTGAAAAATCAACTTCAAGAATTAGTGGGTCACACCTTGATTTTTGCATCAACTTAAAGAATTAGATACCAAGCTAAAATTTAAGCTAAATGTGGTCACAGGCCTAGTGATTTGGGTGGTGAGCTATGTCCCACCCCATGCACTCCTGCGCACTCATACCACAAAGGGGTGCTTGAACTCGTGACCTTGTGTTGAAACCCCTGAGAGTTTACCACTCAGGTACGAAAATTTATAGAATTCACGTGATGTTGCTTAGCAAATTCATTGATTTCACTTGCATTTGGCAAATTTTTTTTTTTTTTTTTAATTCCCAATCCATGCTGCCCAAACGGCTTCTCAATTTTACTGCTGGCTTGTTTGGCATCATATGTCTGCAAGAGTATGAAATAGCTCTGAATTGCACAGTTATTTTGCACCATTAAATGATCAAAGGGTTGAAATAAGTCCTCCATCCTTGACGAGCTCCATGGATCATTAAAATGACCTGATTTGGACAGGTGCTTTAAACTATTAGAATTGCTCACAAGTGTCTTAAAACCATCCCATCTTTTTTATAATGGTCGCTCACTCGATGATTAGACTAGGGCATTCATCATTTACCTAGGTAGCCCTTGGGCCAAGCCCATTGGCCCATTGTCGCCCCTAAGTGCACCAGTGAGAGAAGAGGAGATCATCCAAGGAGCTCACCAAGAGGGCCAAACCATTAGATGCCCTGGCCCAAAAGTCAGGTTGGTCCACTCATCAGATGGGCAATGCACATATCCATTAAGAAAGAATGAGCAATGATGCTTGCTCGACCTACACATGCAACCCACCAGCAGATTGGCCTAGCAAGGGCATATAATATTATTGATGACAACAATGGAAGAACAATTACACAATGCCACACATCAATGAAGTTGGGTCCTTACTCATGCTTCAGTGGTAGATTCACAAGAGTTTCAACTTGAGGTTGTCGGTTCCAGTACCCATTATGGTGAAATCCCACTGTGGTGTGTGTCCGCCAACTAAAACTTCCACTCATGATTCTGACAGAGGAGATGATGATTGGACTATTATGGTCAGGAAAACTTCACTCCCTTCATATGCATACCATTTAGGCCATCCATAATCGTTAAACAACGTCCCCAACGTTGGCTATTTTGTCTGATATCCAATGCATACATTAGCTATTTTGTCTAATATCCGATGCATTTTCGTTGTTGGCAGATAAGATGATCCCCTTCTAAAATACGTCCCGGTTCCACAAGCCATAACCCTCAGACAGTCATCAGCTTCAGCATTCCTTCCAAAATCTCATATATTTTCTTCTTACATGGATGAGAAATGTCCCCTTGATAGAATCTATGCACTCTGCCTTTCATGGTAATCCAGCTACACCCAGGTGTTTTAACTAAACCCAATTCTCTCATCCTTGACCTGATCTTTAAAACACCATCCCATCTACCAACGGCATCGTAGATGCTACACAATGCAATGTAGTTGCTAGAATTCCCAGCCTCCAATTCGAAGAGCTGAAAGGCGGCAATCTCTCCCAGCTCCACATTCTTGTGCATCTGACAAGCACCAAGCAGCGCTCCCCAAACACTAGCCGTTGGCTCTAGCGGCATTCTACTTATTAGTTCACATGCCTCCTTCAAACGGCCAAAACGGCCTAAGAGGCCAACCATACAAGCATAGTGCTCAACACTGGGTTCGACTCCATGATCCGAATGCATCGAGTCGAAAATCTTCTGACCTTGATCGATAAGACCCATATGGCTACAACTAGCCAAAACAGCAGTGATCGTGACAGAATTAGGCTTAAAGCCATAGACTCTCATTTTCTCAAAAAGAATCAAAGACTCCTCCCCCTTCCCATGAACTCCATAGCAAGATATCAATGTGGTCCAAGTTACCAGATCCCAGTCAGGCATGTTTGTGAAAACTCTACTTAAATCGCTCAAACAACCACATTTTGCATACATATCAATCAAAGAATTTCCAATTGCAATGTCGCAATTAAATAAAGGGTTCTTGATTACCTGTCCATGAATTTCTTTCCCTTTCATCAAGTCTCCCTCCCTCGCACATGCATTCAGAATGCTCGGGATCGTCCTCGAATCCATATTCACGCCATCCTGCTGCATGTGTCTAAAAGCTACCAACGCGTCTGCTGAAAACCCAGCCCTCCCAAACCCAGAAATCATAGAATTCCAAACAACAACGTCTCTCCTTGACATTTTCACAAACAATTGATACGCATCGATTAACTGTCCACATTTTGTATAAAAATCCAAAATCGAACTACGGATGATAATATGGTCTTCCAACCCAAGTCGAATTACCCAATTGTGAAGCATTTTTCCAAGGCGAAGATACCCAATCCCTGCACAGGCCTTGAACAGGGACGGGAATGTGAAGTGATCCGGCCGAAGACCTGCATCCAGAAACCCACGAAAGAAGCTTAGAGCTTCATTACAGAGAGAGTTCTGAACGTAGCAAGATATCAATATGTTCCAAGAATGCATGTTTCTTTCAGGCATTTCATCGAAAACTCGTCGAGCGTCTTCGAGACAATTGCATTTAGAGTATACAAGCACGAGGTCTGTTTGAAGGGTTAATTGGGGAAGGAATCCACGGACTTGAATTTGGGCGTGGATTTGCTTTCCAGGTCGAATTGCAGAAAAAGGAATGCAGTTTCTTAGACGAGATGACATGTAAACTACATTTCGCTCAAGCATGTTACGTATAGAGAAATACTTTCCCTACACAACCCAATCGATCGATCTCAACTGTCCATTAAGTATAAATACATTTGATAGCCGACCATGCAAAAATCGCAATAGCCGTACGATCTCATCCATCCATCCTTGATTTGGCCTTATTTTCTGTAGCCATCCTTTTTCCAAGCAATGGCTGGAAGAATTGTTGCAATTTCCAAAACATGTGTGGCCTTATTTTGTACGGTCATCCTTTCTTCTAGCTATGGATGTGGTATGAAAGAAAGGGAAGAGAACTGTGGGCTACACGCATCTGCTTACCAGTTACCACGGAGAGAGATAATACAGGCTCCATCCATGGTGCAGATTGGCCCACGATCAACCATATCTTGATACACCCAGATCCGTAGCTCAACTGGCAGATTGAGTGGAGATACCTCGTTTCAACATTTGAGGTCTTGGTATCGATCCCCAGCGGGGGTGGCTAACATGGTGTGTGTACTGACCTGGGTGTGTACTAACCAGCTGACCCAAAAAACAAAAACATATCTTGATCTTGGATAGCCAGTTATATTTTCTACACGCGTGGAAGACTTGACGAAGGAAGCTGCTGGATTATGGTCGGAGGAACATTCAAAGTGGGCCCATTCGGATAAACGATTCAGATGTCGCACAGGTGTGCCGCACTGGTACGTGGGAGTACTCTTTGTGTTTAGCGCGTGCCGAACCCAAGATTAATACAACCACATGAAACAATGTGAATTGAACGCCTGCCGCTGAAAAATGCCTAGGGCCAACGGAAGTTTTGGATCAAGATGATATTTGTTTTTTCCCTTCATTCATGTTTGTGTGATATTATGAATAGGTTAGATGAAAAATAAATATCATTGTGGGCCTTAGAAAAGTTTTAACGGTGTAGATCATTATTCCCATTGTTTCATGTGGTATAATACACTTGAGCTTTGGATATGCTTCAATTATGAGCTGAACCCCTAAAATGAGCTGTAAGATCGGATGGACGGCCTGGATAAACCATATACATGCACGGTGGGCCCAATAGGGTTTACTCGGTGCAATAAAAGCTAACTTGAGTAAGCAATCGGATTTCTCAGTCTCTCGGACCAGGACATCCGGATTGGCTGGTGTACGAGTACGACACGCCACCGTCTTGGTTGGTGTGGGAAACGGATTGGCCACTCTCCTGCCACCGGCCAATGGCTGGTGTTCGGTATTCTGTGGGTCCCATCATGATGTACATGTTTCATTTATGCTGTTCATTTATTTTTTCATATCGTTTTATCGTTTTATGGTATGAGACTAAAAATGAGATATATACAAATCTCAAGTGCACCACATTACTGGAAACAGTGTTGAATGAGTGTCAACCATTAAAAACCTTTAGGGGCCATAAAAGTTTTGGATCAAGCTGATCTTTGTTCTTTTCCCTTCATCTGGGCCTTTATAACCTAATCAACAGATTAGATGTCAAATAAACATTACAGTGGACCTTAGGAGGATTTTAATGGTGGATATCCCACCACTATTTTTTCCTGTGGTGTGTCCCAGTGATTTATATCTTTCTCATTTTTGGGATCAAGCCTAAAATAATACGTAAAAGTGGATGATACACAAATTATAGTAGAGCTCACAGAGCACAGAGCACAGACCACACCATCAGCCACCAGGCCAGGGGGAGTAGCTAATCCGTTTCGTTGGTGTGTTGAGGACACCAAGTTCCGTGGGTCCCATACATATATCCAAACCGTCTGTATATTTGTATATTTGGGGATCGCGTAGTGAGGCATGAGACGAAAAATATAAGAGAGGTATAAGACAAAGATAAGTTGACCACGATGCAAAAAGAAGTGGGGGATTAAACATCTACCACTGAAATCCTCTTGGGGTTGCAGAAGTTATGGAAAATAAAGGTTACGATGTGCACCGTGAACATTTTAATGTTGAGAATCATTGTCCCACTGTTATTTGTGGTGTGGTCCACTTAAGCTTTGGATATGAATCTTTTTTGGTTTAATGATTTAAAATAATCTCTCAAAGTGTTTCTATGACCCCAAAAAAGGTTTCAATGGTAAGCATTCAATGTCCCACTGTTTTTTATAGTGTGATCCACTTGATAGTTATATCTATATTAATTTTTTTGTCTAAAGCCTTAAGACAAGCTGACGAAATAAATAGACAATTTGGATATAACACATACCTTATTACCGAACTTACAAAACTTGGTAACATCATTGCAACATTTATATAACCGGTCCGAGGTAAACCAGCCCATTGGCTTCGAAACGGATTGGCCACTCTCCTGCCACCAGCACAGTGGCTGATGGTCAGTGCTGTGTGGGCCCATTATGATATATCTATTTCACCCATTTTTACGTGTCATTCCAGGGCTTGAGGGATATAAATATCAGGTGGACCACACTTTAGGAAAACAATAGTGATTGGATATCCACCATTAAAATCCTACTAAGGTATGTTATATTGTTTATTTGACATCCAATCAGTTGATTAGGTCATACAGAGACCCAAATGAAGGGAAAAAACAAAGATCAACTTAATCTAAAGCTTTTATGGCCCCCAAATTTTTTTATTAGTTGAAATTTATTCAACCCTGTTTCTTGTAATGTGGTCCACTCAAGATTGGGATATACCTCAGTTTTAGCCTCATACCATAGAATGATTTAAAAACATACATAGACAACATGAATGAAACATATACATCATGGTGGGGCACTGACCTCAGTCATTGGCTGGTGGAAGGGAGTAGCCAATCCGTTCCCATCCGCTTCCACGCCCGATTGGCTGCTGTATCACACACTAGCTGCTGTAGGTGCATGTCATGCGAAGACGAGCACTGATGCTTATTATTGGGCTCCGAGCTTAAAGAACGGTTCAAAGGAGATTAAAGTTTTGTGGGCTCTACATTAATGTATTTATTATATTTATACCGTGTATATACTCTTAGAGATCATTTGAGAGCATTATCAAAAAACTAATCATATCTAAAGATCATCTGGACCGCACCATGAATCCGTGGAGATAAAGATTTTTACTGTTAAAAAATTTATAGGACCCACCATGGCATTTATTTTCTATCAAATCTTTTCGTAAGGTCACAGAGACCTGAATGAAGACGAATTTTTTTTCCATATTGTTCCAAAACTTCCGTGACCCAGAAAGGGTTCAATGGTAGACGTTCTCTTCTCCCACTATTTTTACAGTATAGTCCACTTGATAATTAGATTTGTCTTATTTTTCTTCTCAAGCCTTAAGACTATCTCGCCAAATGAATGGGCGGTTTGGATATAACACATCACGTCAATAAAGTAGCTATATAGTTGGTGCAAGGTACACTAGCCTATCCGCTTCCGTACGTACCTGCACAAACACGGACATCTCCAAGCACGAATTAGTGATTGACACGTAGACTATAATCCATGGGAGCGGATAAGGTGCGTATCCTGCCTCGGACGCGGATTCGCTGCGAAAGCCGAAGTTGCTGCGCAGGGTATTGGGTGGAGCCCACCGATATGTTTGTGGGACATCTACCCCGTTCATCCGTTTGGCGAGCTCATTTTAGAACAAGAAATAAAATTTTAGGTGGATCCAAAACTTAAGTGGGCCACAGGAGAGGGAAAATTGAAAAAAGAAATACCTACCATTGAAACCTTCCTAGGATCCACCTTGATGTTTATATGCCATCTAAACCGTTTATAAGGTCTTTACCACTGGGATGAAGTGAAAATACTAAAAATTTAGCCTGAAGAAAAGCTTTATGGCCACAAGAATGTTTCAACGGTTCTAACCGAATATCCACTGAGTCCTCTTGCGTGGCACACTTGAGCTTTGGATACACCTCATTTTTGGTCAAATATCCTAAAATGAGCTCATCATACGGATGAACGGAATAGATGTCCCACAAACATGGCGGTGGGTCCCACCCAGAATCCTTGCGTAGGTACTTCCTGCGAAAGGCTTTCGCAGGAACTTCCTGCGAAAGGCTGCCTCACCCTAAATTGCATTGCGTACTGAGTTACCCTGTTGGGCCCACCGTGAATGTATGTGATTTATCCACGCCGTTCATCAGTTTTCCCAACTCTTGTAAGTGGTTGAGACCAAAACCGAAGCATATCCAAAGCTCAAATCAACCATACCACTGGAAAAGATGGGAATAATTATTTCCACCGTTGAAACCTTTCTGCACCAATGATGTTTATTTATCATCTAAACTATTCATAAAATTACAAAAACATTGATGGATGAAAAATACAAATATTAGCTTGATAAAAACTTTTGTGGCTGAGATAAATTTTCAACATTAGACGTTTTAATTCACATTATTTCTCCTAATGTGGCCCATTTAAGCTTTGCATATACTTTAATTTTTTTAACTCAGACACTAAAATTATATGATAAAATGGATGTAAGGAGTGGATAAAATATATAAATCACTTAGCAGATTTCAGCGTACTCAGTTAATCACCACTCAGTCCGCTTCCGCTTACCCAACTCAGTGCAGACCTGGCTGTAAAGCGATTAAGATCTTGCAGTTAATTTTAGTTTAATATCTCAAAAAACAAGGAAGATGTTAAAATCTTGCAGTTAATTTTAGTTTACTATACCAAAACAAGGACGGTATTAAAATCTTGCAGTTAATTTTAGTTTAATATCCCAAAACAAGGAAGATATTAAAATCTGTCGTGGACGATACCGAAGGAAGCGGTGATGATTGAAACACTTACCATTGAAATCTTCATAGGACCCATCGAAATGTCTTCTATGATATTTATTTGCCATCCAACCCGTTGATAAAGTAAGTAAACTTAGATGAATGAAAAAAATAAAAAAATATTAGCCTTATCAAAGCTCTTATAAATCTTAATAAGTTTTGAAGGGTCAATAACCACTGTTTCCTGTAGTTTTGGTCACATGAGATTTTGGTGTTATTAACTTTTGGTCTCTATCAAAAAAAGTGATGAAAAACAGATGGACGGAGTGGATATATAAGAAATATATCAATGTGGGCCCCACGACCAGGGCCGCACCGTGTTGGGTGAGGCCGGGACCACACCACTTCCACTATCACAATCTAATCCGCGTCCATCAGAATCACAAGGCACCTGGATGCATGCTGACGTGGAAATTCCAGGTTATTTTATTTTCCGTGGGAGATCTCAAAACCCTGAAATAGGGTTCCTAACCACCAAACGAAAGAAATCAGTTCCCACTTCTCTCGCAGAAAAGAAAAATCGGAGGAAATCAAATCAAGAATAGGTACCGTCTGTAATATATATTGCATTTGCTTTGATTTTCTCTCATTTCCAGCAATCTCTTACATTTTTTTTCTTCATGTTTTCAATCTTTAAGAATATTAATTCCAATATCTTCTTGTAAATTTCTAGGGTTTTATTTTTCCAATTTCGATGTTATCTGGTCTCGCGGATTTTTTATTTTTTATTTTTTATTTTTTTATTTTTTATTTTTAATTTTAAATTTGGGGGTTCTAAAGCGGTCGATATTTTGATCGCATTGGCATTCGTGATTGGCGAATTATTGGTTTCTTCTTCGGAAGAAGGACAATTTCTTTCTTTATTTTCTGGTTGGTTAGAAAGCGATTGATGTTTTGATTTCTGATTATTTGTTGGTTTTGGGCCGCGTTTGGATTTTCAATCGTATTCAACTGTGGTATTTTAATTCAATAAAACAGTAATTTCCAAAATGGGTATCCCCACCACATTCATAATTAGCGGTGGATTAACCCCAATTGCAGCTGTGATCATTTCAAGTCTGAATTGGAATGCACGGAATTGCAATTAGGGTTTGAGTAGAGTGGTATGGCCTTTGCTTGTGATTTCCTCTGTAATGAATTCTATGAATTGTGATTCAGTTTAGTTAAGCATCCAAATACAGCTTTACGTAAGCTAGCTTGTACGGAGTAATTCTATTGCCTTTTCATTTCTGACCTTCTGAGTAATTGGAGCTGGGAATTGAGATATAATTGGGTTGTTCTGATATGTTACTATTCAACAGTGGTCCTTTCTATAGCTTTTATACTTAACAGTAGCTTAATCAAAGTGAACCATTAATAAGAGCCCAAGGAAAGCATGCCAAAGATAAAAGTGCTCAAACTTGTCTTAATAAATCTCTTTTGGGATGCCAGTGCTGGGGTATTCACAAAGTATAAAATGAGATGCTTTGCTTGGCTATATGGAAGCTGCTTCATTAGACATTGGTTGAAAATACCATCACTCTATGCAGCTGTTTGGATTCAAGCAAAGTTGTGTCATTGATAGGGAGTCAGTACAAAAGTACTTGTCCATGGTTTATTAACCCCATTATGCATGGGAACCTAGGCACATGAGGGCAAGTAGTCCAGACTCCTGACATGACCATTAAAGCAATGATTGATTGTCTTTGCTGAAGAGTTGGAACTGCATGTTCCTAGTCTAGTGCACATTAGGGACACCCCCTTGCTTGCACATGCATCACATGTTCCAAATGTGCCACGCGTGTGGCTATCCAAGTTCAAGCACCCTCCTTATGCAGATGTATCACCATCAATATTCAAACACAAAAAAGTGGCACATTTGTCGGACGTGCACATGCACATGGCAATGTGCCACCAACCATATTAAGCTTACCACATATCCTACAATCCATCTTTTCTCCCTGTTCCATGGTGTTTGACAAATAAGGAATGAAACAATTAGTTGCGATAGCATGTCCATGAACAACTAGTCGTAACAACATTCCATCGATAGCCTGTCGCAACACAACTTTGCCTGAATCCAAACAGCCCCTTTAAGTGCATCTTCTTTCTTCTTACATAAGCCATGGGTGTCCTTTTTTTTTTTTGCCTTTTTAGAATATCACTTCTGCTTTAGGAGTTGTTTGGGTGCTTGTAAAATCCTTAAATCCCAAACACTTTATACCATTCGTTTGGATGGGAAAAAAGGGTGGAGAGAGAGAGAGAGAGAGAGAGAGAGAGAGAGAGAGAGAGAGAGAGAGAGAGAGAGAGAGAGAAGAGAGAGAGACTGTTACCAATTAGCCAAACGCAAACAATTGTTTTCTAGGTAAACTCTTTACGAGTTAGCCAAACATGATAGAATGTAAACATTTACTTGTGAAAAAATTTACAAGCATCCAAATGACTCCTTAATGTTCTACCTTTTGATTTCTTTTGAAATTCAATCACATTGATTTTGGATGTGTATCTCGCTCCAAACCTAGTGAGAATCTAGCAGCCGTATTGATAAAAAAAGAAGAAGCTAGTAGCATCTCAATGTTTGCAATTATTCACAACTTTTTCTTGATTTGGTTCTCCTCTCTCCTACTCTAGATCCTAGTAGTGGTTCGAGTCTTTGAGCACCCAAAAAGAAAAAAAAGAAAAGACATTAGCCTTGTAATGTTTGCAATTATTCATAACCTTTTCTTGATTTGGTTCCTCTCTCTCTCTCTCTCTCTATCCAGGTCCTAATAGTGGTTCGAGTCTCTCAACACTGGTTGGACCCTTAGAAAAGTTATAGCCCTACCTTTGATGTTTCCACCTTTGGTGTTTTCTTTTTGAAGGGTCATCCCCGTGGTGCCTTCATTTTTCACTAAAAAAAATGAAAGAAAGGAAAGTAAAAATTTCAACTTTCCTTTCTGTTCATAGCTTTCTTTCACTATCCATGGCCATCAACAGGGTTAACAAACCTCGGCACTACTAATACCAGTGATGAGAAATGCTAAGGAGGTCGAGATGTGCACATGCCGATGTGGAACAACTACATGAGATTTGGGCCACTCATCAGGTGGGATCCATTATAAACATGTCCTAGCCCAAAAATAGGATGCTTTGCTTATTAGGTAAGCCAATCATGTATGAGAAATATGTACTTCCCCCATTTGATGAGTTGACTGACCTGATTTTAGTCTAGGGCATGTTCATATTGGGCTATACCTGATGAATGGCCTTGTGCACGTGTGCCACCTTGGCATGTATGCCATCAAGATCTTTCCTAATACTTGTGACCAATGTTTTCAGTATTGGGTATCGATGGGTGTATTGCACTCTTGGGATATGAAAACATATCGAGTATTGCATGGGAAATATCAGATGTTTCTCGTAATGTATTGCTATTTTTGGGAAACATAGTGAACCATTGCGAAATTGGTTGAATTTTTCAATGGAACTTCAGGGGATGTTATAACATACATCATCACACAGTTAGAACTCAAAATATTATAAAAATCAAGTACACGTAATAAGTCTTCTTCGTATAGGGTACTAAACTATGCTATCAAATAGAAGTGATGCAATTGTATTAAAAATCAATTCATATAAAATAATAAATAAAGAAATCACTAATATTTCTACAATTCATATCACTTATTAGCTCATTTAATGTATTATATACTCACATTAAATTATTAAATTTGTCCTACAATATATGGTTCATTTATTTAAAAATATAATATTCAATTTTTAATAAAATTTAAAAGGTTAAATTTATTTTCAATAATAAATAAACAAATGTGGCTAATGCTAGGATCAATATCCACTCATAAATACACAATATTAGGCATAGATAATATCTGGCCATTTTAATTGTTCAAATAAAAATATTATTAATTAATTTTCAATACATTTTTATAAAAAATTTAGAAAGTTTCATCAATCTGTAGATCATCCTCCAAGCAATCTAATGTGATTTTTTCAACCTTTAATTGCAACTTAAATGAGCGAAATGGAGGAAATTTTGGATTTCCCAAAAATTTCAAAATTAAAAAATTGGAGGTCAAAACCCTTGATCGAGCATGCAAAACGTGCAAAATCATGAAGTATGAACTTCATTCCACTGCTTCCAAGGAGTTTAAAGAGGAAAAAAACTGTTCGAATATGCAAAAATTTCTGATACCACACACTCTTCGATCTCGATTTCCACCCCCAAATTCCCTTTTCTCTCCAAACAATCGAAAAGAAATGGTTGAAATTTCCTTAAGAATGAAATGAAAGCAAAAAATTTCAGGAAAAACAGATTTTTTAGGATTTTGGGAGATTTTTCCATTATTTTGTTGATACATAGTGACACACGTTGCTACATTATGATCGATACATTGCGATATATCAAGCGATACTGCAAAGTTTCCCAACTAAAGCCCAATATTGTATCATTATTGTGTGACATTGATAATATCGGCCTATAGTATCGATATCGCAAACACTGCTTGTGACATGTTGTTCACCCCTCTTTACCAATCCAAACTACCAGAGGAAGATCCAAACTAATACCCGGAGAAGTTTCCTTTCTTTTACGATTCTCTTTTGTAGCTCAAAGGGAAAAGGCCAGGGTTCTTAGTTGGGCTTTAGGATTTAAAATTTTTAAAGGAAGTAATGGGATAAAATTGTAGACATATGGGATGAGGGTCCTGTTTTGCCCCGTAGATGATCTCTCATCATCTATATTTGTACTTTTTGGTCTCTGAGTTACCTGTCGAAAAAAAACCTTTGCAAAGAGGTTTCATATTTCTGCAAAACAGTTCATCTTTTTCTTTGCAAAATGACTGGCTTTCTGTTTGCCTTTTAGGTTCTTTGTTAGTTGCTTTGGGGCTACAAGTTTTTCGTAATTATTTGTTTTTCATTTGCATTGCGTGTATTTTGTGTTCAAGTCCTAAAGGTTTGGGCTGATTGGAACTGTGGAATGTGAAATTTCTCTAATTGTGTATCTTGTTGAGATGAATGATGGCACTCTCATTGGTGCATCAGCTGTGTTGATTGGTTTATTCTCCTGCCAGTATGTAATGGGGCATGTTGGAAACTTTCTGCCAAGCATTCATATGTTTGCTTTTTTGCCAGGTCGTGATGTTTGCTTCTTCTTCTTTTTTTTTTTTGGCCAGCACTTCAATTTCATGGGTGCAGATATTTCTATATGCAGTCACTGGCTTGGGGCACTGTTTTACGGTCAGGCTTTCTTTTAGCGTCAGCATTGTGTTATTGAGGAGGCAGGATGTTTCTTTCATGTGTAAACTGAAGGCAAAATAGTCAGTGGCTAGCCAGGAATTGAAATCAGGAAAAGCATCTTTTGGTTGTAGTGCATAAGTGAATTACTGCCTTAAACAGTGCCTAGCTTCCTGTGAATTTTAAATGCATCGCAGTGTAAGGTTGTGCTCGATGACATGGAGTGGTGTTTTGTGTTCTTTACTGCTTCTTTTCACTCTGGTTGAATCTTCAAGCCGATCAGGGGAAATGTGGTCCATCAGCCTGAGAGATGGCTCAAACTTATTGCACAGCTGGCCAATCGTCAGTGCAGGATCATTCGTGCTCGTTGCTCTTGTGCTATCCTTGTTTCTTATTTTCGAGCACCTAGCCTTTTACAATCAACCTGAGGTTCGTTCTTATATCCTTTCAGAATATTTGGAGTTTGCAGTTTTGATTTGCATCGTTTTTTGCAATAATATGCCTATGCTCTTTCTTGTATCCGAACACATATGCTGCTTATTATTGCTAGTGTAAGTGTCGTTGTTGTTATTATTATTATTATTATCATTTAAACACCCATACAGAGCATTAGATCTTGGCACCTGGTTCAATATGGTTCCTGAATCTGTATTGTTTTTTAAGCTATTTATTGCGACCTTACTGTCAGATCCTGATGAGAAAATGGATGGCATATCATTTCAGGAGCAGAAATTCCTCATTGGACTAATTCTCATGGTTCCTGTTTATGCGGTTGAATCGGTATGTGGTCATTATTTTGATGCTTATTCATTTATTGTATTTAACTCAATTACTAGCCCTACGTGGAATAAGACAAATGCTAGAAATAGTACAGATCCTTTATCTGATTTGTCCTCAGTGTTGTACTCTTCACCTGAATAGTGTTATCAATTAGGAACAAGTTTATATTTGAAATTCAAACAATTAGTTTTCAGTATACTTCCGTTATGAGTCTCATCCTCCATAGGCAGATGTAGATTATTGTAATTTTTACGAGAACTTTTTTTTTTTCTTAATTGAGTTTATAAGAAGGTGACTGCACCATGAACTCAGTAAGGGTTTGAAGTACTAGAATCAGGTGCTTGAGCTTTTACAGAACTTTGTGTGTATGCATATATTTTGATGGATAAACAAATTTGTTAGAAGTGAAAAAGGGGTTCGCACTTGGTGTCCAAAACCAGCGAGGAGCACCCTGAACCTTTGCAAGAGAAAGAATAGAGCTGTTAATACGCAGGTTGTGTTCTATGTTTAGATGCATTAGAAGCACCAAAGCAGTGCTGTTGTCCAAATTATCCTAGACCTCGTTATATGTTAATTGAGTTTGGCCACAAATTTGGTAATGCAGGGGCATTTTCACACTAGGCTCGAATGGGGTCGCCTGTGGGACGCAGAGGCACACTCGGGGTGGGCGGGGCCCACGGGGAAGGTCTCGTGTTCGAGACTCCTCACCGGGAGTGATTAATGTGCATTTCACACCAGGCTTGAGTGAGGTAGCCTGTGGGATGCGGGGACACACTCGGGGTGGGCGACCTGTGTGAGGCGGTACCCATGTGATTTGGGGCCCACGAGGGGGGTTCGGCCGAGGTCCTAACCCATGCGATGTGGGGCCCGGGCTATGAGATAAAGGGATTGATTCGCCATACTCTAACAGTTCGAGCTTTTAGAACAATTGGTTAATTGTCCTGCATCATTTGGGGATCTACCTTCTTCTCTACATAACTTAGACCTAGGTTTCAAAAAGAAGATGAAAAAAGAAGGGTTTCCTGGACATTTGTTTCTTCGGTACATAGTACATGAATGGGTATTGGTACACCACTTACTCCAATATGCAGAATGCTGGGGGTGGATCATGTAGATTCCTTTAGACTGAAATATGGGCTTATATTCAAAGTAATGTTGTAATTTATGTATGGAATGATGATGGTTATTATTATAGATGTTGCATGCATAGTACACTATATGTGCCGGGGTGGGTGTGTGATTGACAAACTTCAATGCAAGTTGCTCCAGTAATAGGCTCCATGCTTCTTCTTTTTTATAGTTCAATGAAACATCTTTGAGTTTGGTAGCTGTGAAGGAGAAGTATTCTTCAAGATTCGAACCCAATTATGCATTGGGTAAGGCACAAGGTAAGCTCCATGCATTGTGTTACCTTGATTTTGCTCCCATTCGGAAACCACACCACTTGGGTGAGGTTGATAATGCCTCTTGACATCTAGCTTCAAAATTTCCACCATCATCTCCGAAACATAATTCCCGCAACTACCATTGTTGACCACGACCATGCATGCACTCTCTTACATTATTCAAGTTTTCATGACGGCGTTGGAACTCCCGTCTTCTTTTGCCAATTGGAGATGACAAAACATATCCTACAAGGTGATCTGGCATTCTGTCTCTTTGCAGATTCCTCTGCAATTGTCTTGCTGTGGCTACCTCACACTAGCATTCTTTTTCACATTGTCATTATCCACTAACCGACTTCGTTTTTGAATCTAGACACTCAAAAGGAAGGTTTTTTTTTTTTTTTTTTTGGGTTAGCTTGTTAGTACACACCCATGTCAGTACACACACTCCATGTTAGCCACCCCCGCTAGGGATCGATACCAGGACCTCAAGTGTTGAAACGAGGTATCTCCACTCAGTCTGCCAGTTGAGCTATGGATCTGGGTGTACTCAAAAGGAAGGTGCCCACATTCGAAACGCTTGTATAAGAAAATTATTCTAAATTAAGAAAAGAATCCAAAAGTACCACACATGTATGGTCCAAAAGCTCTATGCTCATCTCATATTATTCTAAATCCTAATAAAGATGTCCTAAGATATTAACATATCTTATTATCAATCTTGTAAGACTCAAATTCATCAAATTTTTTTTTTTTTTGAAAGGTGATAAAAACTTTATTAGGTCCCAGGCAAGAAAGCAAAAGAAGGAAAAAAAAAAAGCATCAGGAACCAGAAAAGAAAAGGAAAAAGAAAATACAATAGCTAAGCAACCCAACCCAACCCAACCCAACCCAACCCAAAGAGATCAAGGTCACCACTCCTTCATACTGATTCACTTTCGAAAGCACCCTCCTGACATAGCACGATTTATTCTCACAACAGCGAGAGTTTCTTTCCAAACAAACGACCACAATCCTGCAAGCATGGCTAACTTCCACCACTTTTTCCCCAATTTGCCTCCACCCTTGCGTCCCACGATCTCATATGGCCCTCAATTGTGTGGGTCATCACCCAAGAGATCTCAACTTGCTGAAGGATCTCGTGCCATACCTCTGTGGCAAAGGAGCAATGAAGGAACAAATGGTGTACATATTCTGCATCAGCTAGGCAATGGAGGCAGATGTTGGGAAGTAAGAGACCCTTTTTTTGAACGTGATCTATTGTGAGAATGTGTTTCCTTCCTGTGAGCCAGACAAAAGTTGTGGCGGGGGAGCCCCCTACCACTACAACACCCCTATGGCATGAGAATCAACTCTTCATATAGCAACCTACAACAGGACTTGTCCGAAGACTTTCAAAACATCTCCTTAGTCCAATGAATTGAGTCTTCAACACCTGGGACCACCTGAATACCCTGCAGAAGAGAAAGGAAGCTACATAAGTACTTAAGTTCCTCTTCTTTCAAGACCCTATGGAGAGGGGGACAATAATTGCTACTCTGGCTAGAGCCAGAAATACATTCCGCAACAACCAATGTTGTCAAATCGCATATGCCATCATATATGATCACATATTGCTCTAGCCCTAAAAAAAAAGTAAAAAAAGGGGAAAATTTGAAAAAAAATCTAAAAAATAAGGGAAAACTGTGCCTAATTACTACAAGTGATTGGATTGGGTTCTTTTACTTATTTCATTGTAGTGTGAGCGTTTGAGACTATTAGGCCATCTATAAATTAAGTCATATATTTAATTATTTATCATATTTACATAAAATTTAACAAAACAATATGCGATCGCATTGGAGTATGCCATTGCATGCTCGCAAATGCAATTGCATACTTATTGCACAAAAAAGTATGCCATCGCATACTATCCTTCATATGTGATCCTTCTGAAAAAAATGGCATATGTGATCGCATATGACAACAATGTTAATACCCTAACTAATAATGATTTAAATGACAAATACGACTCCTTATACTTGGAAGCTGTTAATAAATACAACTAAAGAGAACTAAAGCAGAATAAAATCAGAATAAAATATCTCAAAATCTTTACTAAATCAGAATTCCAAAGAATCAAACTACAACCATACAAGGGTTCCTTATCTTTTAAAAATCTCTACACACAACCCAACACCTGGGGCCCACTGGACTAGCCATAGGATAATTGGGCTTTTGGGGCACACATCTTCATCCTGCACTTCTTGTGATTGTTCCAACTTTGCTACTGCCCGACATAACTGAGTTATTCTTTGTATTACTGTGTTGGTCCCACTGTTCGAAGTCTCGGTATCGCTATAAGTTTTACTGGTCAGGGATACGGAAACAATATCGATATCGCTGATAATATCGTTGATAACCGGAAATGCGGCGAAACCTGGGAAAAATGGTGGAATTTTCAGCGAAACTTCAGGAGATGTTAAAATGTATATATTTGCATATTTAGAAATAACAAAAGTGCAAAAAGAATGCATATATAACAAGTTTCCATTTAATGGGGCCTTAAAAGCATGTGCTATTGTAAGAAATTTGTCCAACCATCCCATCCAGCGTATTTAACCATCCAACCTTCCATTCAAACATCCATTGATATTGCAAAATATCAATAGCACATGATATTTCACCAAGAAATCATCAACAATTGGAAAGAAAACGAAAGATTGTGGTCTCAATATTGGGCATGTTGTGATATCGATACTATCGAGACATTATCAATGACAAATTGAACACTACATACAACCATGTGCCCATAAAAAAAATGAAATAAAAATTTTCCTAATAAACAAATTTTGATGTTATCAATACATTGGCAATATTATTTAAATATCGTCGATTCACTTATGATACAAGCATTACCTAGAATTTACATAGTCGAAAATATTGGTGATTCATTGGCGATATTGATGCATTGGCAACACAAGCGACACGTAGAATTTACATAGTTGAAAATATTGGCGATACTTAGCGATACATTGCTAATACCTAAAATTTCTGATACCACCAGCGTTATCGGTCTCGCTACCAGTGTTATCGGTGTCGCTGAGCCGGAGATAAAGATAATATCGAAGATATTTCGATAATATCGGAGATAATACAAACACTGGTTGGTCCAAAGATGTTTAACATGACCTTGCTATGCTATCTATTCTAGCTTGTTTTGAATGAAACTTTAGCTTAAGTTGTTCCTTTCTTGCTCACAAAACGGTGAACTGTGGAGCAAATTAAGATGAGATGGGTGGAGTGTGGGTATTGAAAATTAACATGGAAAAACTTGATTGTCTAGCGGATGCATGGAACCAGGTATCATCAAGAATCTGGGATGATGGGTTTTGCCATTTTTGGGTCTCTCAATGGTAAATAGTTTACATCTTTAATTTCGTTAACATTTTTATCTTAATTATCAAGTGCTCTTTTATCTGAGCAGGAGGAGCCTTATGCAGGAAGGATTGTTTTCCATTCTTTGTCATTCCCCATGCAGTGTTAGTATGATATGAAATATTGATTCTTTCGTCCAGGCTCCATGCTGGTCTTCTCAAGGAGCGGATCCCATTTCTTTTCCTTTAGCATGTGGCTGACTTTGTTATACTTTTCAATGTGTTCATTATTATCTCTGGCACATTAGTTTGCCGCTTCTGGTTTATGTGCTGCATCATCTGATTTCACATGATATGGTGTGAATGGAAGGAAAAATATCTTGCTGGTATGTGCTTTGATAGCAGCTTTTCCCTCATTTATGGGACAATTGGTGGATCAGTAGATATATTTCTAACACTAAACTTTTGGGTTGGAATAGTTTAAAATTGACAAGAAACTCATGTCTTGGCTCTAGAAACCTTGGATGGTTTCCTGGTATAATTTATACTGTTTCTGTACAATCAGTTTTGTTGTGAATGATTATGCTGCAACCAGCTTGACAGTTTATATTGGGCAATTGAAAATCAATTAATTTTGCACTGAAGACAAACTTCTAAGGTTGCTGTGTTGACTTACATTTGCCACTTTTTACTTGACATCATCATCTTACTATCCAAGGGTCATAGAGAATCATTTGTTACAACAATTTTGAAGGGATATCAAGGTTGTAGACTGGCTATGTTAAGGTTCCTTCTCTTCGTAACATTATCTGTTTATAATGTTTCTGGTGCAGTTCTTGTCGTTAGTGGATTCTAAGGCTGCTTTCAATTGCGAAATAATGCGGGATTGCTATGAGGCTTTTGCTTTATATTGCTTCGAGAGATACTTGATAGCATGCTTAGGTATGTTCAGTGCCCTTAATTTTCATCTTTGGTGCTTAAGGTAATGATCTATATTACCCTTTTGAATTTGGGCATACGAACATCTACTTTAAATAACGCTGTTGAAAAAAAAAAGACCACATCTAATTTAGATAATTATATTGAAGGACTCCATTGTAATTCCTATATTTTTTTAAAGATAATTTGTTAGTCGAAGCAATGGCTTTTGATATAATAATCATTTTATAGTCTGCAGATTTGATGATCGTTTGGATTTGCTCATTTTGGTGTTAGTGGTAGCTTCAACATTAAGCATTTTAATCTTTTACCATTAATACATTGGTGCCAAGACTTGATCATTAGCCAATATCAACTATCTTGATTGAATCTAAGGTTTTGGGCTTTGAGTGTAGTTGAGCATTGCCTATTACAAAATTGCTTATTAAGAATTTGCTAACCTCATCTCTCCAGCTTGCACAATGAGGGGGAAGGTGTGTGCAATCCATATAGTGGTGGAGTCACATTTGGTGAGGATAATGTGCTTGAGAAAGTGCAAGTTAGAAGGTGGGCAGGGTGAGTAATGCAAGGGCATTTTCACACCGGGCTCGAGTGGGGTGGCCTATGAGATGCAGGGGCACACACGGGGTGGGTGGCCTGCAGAACCCATGGATTCGGGACCTGGGCTATGGGATAAATGGATTAGTTCGCCATGCTCTAACAGTTCGAGTTTTTAGAGCAAGTGGTTAATTGTCTTGCATCAAATTGGTATCAGAGCGGGAGGTCTTGTATTTGAGACTCCTCACCGGAGGTGATTAATGTGGGGGCATTTTCACACCTGGCTCGAGTGGGGTGGCCTGTGAGATGTAGGGGCACACTCGGGGTGGGTGGCCCGTAGAACTCATGGATTTGGGGCATGTGTGAGGCGGAACCCATGGATTTGGGGCCCACGAGGGGGTGGAACCCATTGGTTTGGGGCTTGGGCTATGAGATAAAGGGATTAATTCGCCATGCTCTAACAGTTCGAGCTTGTAGAGCAAGTGGTTAATTGTCTTGCATTAGTGAGGATCAACTTTTCGGTGCGTAGATGTAGGAAATCCCTGATCTTTGCCCTTAGGGAGCAGGCAATTATTTTTACATGGATGGAGACGGATTTGAAACTGGGAAACAGGAAATGCCTCTTATAAGCATTTTCAATTGTATGGCTTGTATTTGGTCTGTTGGAAATTTGGTGCATTCATGTTGATGAGGAGTCAATTAGGTCACCTGAATGGGCTTTGGGGCAGACGCCTTTCAATGCAATAATCATATTTTACAACCATTATTTGATGTTGTTGTGGTATATGGGATCTGTGATGGTAGTTGAGATTCCATAGAAGACGGAAAGGTGGGGTGAAGGAAAGCGATCATTGTTGGATAGAGATCAGTGATGGATTTTATGTGAATGGTTTATCTTTCAAAAAAAGAAAAAAAAAGAAAAGAATTTAAGGTGTCTTAGATGGATGAGAAGATTGAGTTAGAAGGAAGAAAGGTGAGGAGTCATGTCACATTATTTGATTGGAGGAGTGGATCAGAAATTTCAAGTTGTTCTGGCCCTGGAAGGGGATTGGAATGGGTTCAAGTGACATACATGGGGTTATGAATTATAACCTAGGGCTTGTTTGGATAGCCCATCATGATAGTATTGTAACATAAAAGTGCCATCATAACGTCCGGTTTTTGTTTAAACACATAATTCAGTGGTCAAATTCAGATGTAATTGGAGACCTGTAAAGGAATTTTTAATCATTACAAATTTATATTTCATTTCTGTAGAAATCTCCTATCCAAACAAAAAAAATCAATGTATTTTTCCTGTTGATTTGACATCTCAGTCATGTAAAAGCTCGTCATTGTACTTTTACTACACCTATCCAAACACGGGAATTGTCGGTCAAATTACCTGTTGACTAGGAGACGGGTATTGTAATTTGTAATCATTGCACTTTTACAAATCATTACAGCTGTAATTCACTATCCAAACAGGCCCTAAAGCAAAGGTGGATTCTGTGGTCAATACCAAAGATGCTGGATGAAATGTCTAGGCCTTATTCAAATTTAAATTGGAAAGATTCTCGGATGAAGAGCTTTTTGATGGGCCAAGGCAATGTTTACTTCCTTCTTGAATTTGCTGAGATATTGTTCTCTTAGAATATATTTCATATATTTTTGAGTAAATGAAATTTCTTTCCTAAATGTACATGAAATTTCTTTTTCTTTGTGCAGTTTCTCAATTCTGAATCTCTCATATAAATGCATCCTCCTTGATTAAAAAAGTTTGTGTTGATCAGGGGGCGAGGAAAGTACAGTTAAGTTTATGGAGAGTTGCACCGAAATTAATTCCAGCACGCCTCTTCTAGAAGAAGCATATGCTGATGGAGTTGTTAAACATCCATTTCCACTGAATTGCTTGTTAAAAGAATGGTATCTTGGTCCTGACTTTTATCAAGCTGTAAAAATTGGCATTGTTCAATACGTATGTGTTCTGTCCCTGCATAATACTCCACGTTCTTTGGGTATATTAATTCTGATATCTTTTTCAACCATAGTGTAATATAAGAAGTTTCGACTTACAGATGATATTAAAGATGATCTGTGCTTTGCTAGCTATCATTTTCCAATTTTTTGGGATTTATGGAGAAGGGAAGTTTGAATGGAGATACGGGTATGTCATTCTCAGCTTTAGTTCTTTAATAAGTGCCATTCTTATTTTTAACTTTTCTCATGTTTTTCAGACACTAAGGGCCTTGTTTGGGCGCCACTTGAAACATGAGCCCATCTCATTTTAGTTAATAGCTATTATGTATTAGAGATTTTTTTAGGTATAAATTGTTGTTTATCAAGATTATTTTTTATCCCTACAAAAGAATCTATAATACATAATTACTGTTGACTAAAATTAGATGCATTCATTTTTGAGCGGCACCCAAACAGGTCCTAAAGATTGTATTTTAATTGATAAAACACTATGCTGCTATTTTGCTGTGTGCCTATCACATTCAGTAGTCCAGATGAGAATGATATTTGGACTACTCCGCATTCATCTCATGATCCTTATTATAAGCTAGTGCACAAATATAATTTATTTAAATATGAGTGGGCAAATTGTTGTTGTTTTATGAAGAAAAACCTGTATTTTGTTTGCAGCTATCCATATCTAGCAGTTGTTCTAAACTTCAGTCAGACCTGGGCCCTATATTGCCTTATACAGTTCTATACTGTCACTAAAGAGAAGCTGGAACCCATCAAACCCCTGGCAAAGTTTTTGACGTTCAAGTCCATTGTATTTCTAACATGGTGGCAGGGTGTTGCAATTGCATTTCTCTTCTATATGGGTGCCTTTAAAGGGTCCTTGGCTCAAGAGCTGAAAACACGCATTCAGGGCTACATCATCTGCATTGAGGTATACCATAAACTGCTATAGTTTTTAGTATAAAACTTAAATATTTTCTGCTCCTATCCTGATATTCTTCTAATTAATGTTTCTGGGTGTCTTTGGAGATCATGGTTTGAAAAATTGTCTGAAACAACTTGGTACCGTACAAGTCGTATCGGTTGCTGTCTAAAACGAAATGAGTCACCACACTGATATGACACTGAAATGGTGAGGAATCAGTATGAGTCGGGGTGCGTTGTACCGATTTCTGTCCCCTGGCAAGTTGCACTCTGAAGCCGCTGCCTAAATCCATGTTGGAGATAACCAACCTTTTCATATATGCTGTTCTTCAAATAAGTGGAATGGTGCAGTTAAGGATACTCACAAAATTTAATTTTCAAATCATTATTCTCCCCAGGTCAGATGTGTGTGACATTTTGGCATTTCATCTGGTCGGCTCCTTGTACACCATTCATTCTTTATATGCATGTGGCAATCCAGCACCACAACATCCTATTTTTTCAGGACACATCGCATACATGGTGGAGCCCACCTGATGGACAGCCTCTCACACACATTCCATGTTGGCATGTTTAGGGAGACGAGAATTTGGTTACAAGTAGTGCTTACACATCTCATTTTCCTAAGGTTTCTGTTTTAGAATATTTTTCTTTTAAAAAATTCCTGATTGGGAATGTTACCATTTGTGGAAGGTAGTTGCTGTTTTGTTTATACATGCATGCATATATATTATTTTATATTTTGGATTTTGTAGGGGCACCATTGTTCTTGTTTGTAAAGGAGGGAATCTTCTTCTAACTACATGATCTTGAAAACAGATGGGGGTTGCTGCCGTGGTGCACCTTTACGTCTTCCCAGCCAAGCCTTATCAACGTGGAGAAAGATGCATCCGCAATGTAGCTGTAATGGCGGACTATGCATCCCTTGGTGCCCCTCCAGATCCTGAAGAGGTTAGAGACAGCGAAAAGTCAACGAGGACGCGCCTTGCTCGGCCTGACGAGAGAGGAAAGAGATTAAGTTTCCCTCAAAGTGTTCGTGATGTGGTCCTGGGAAGTGGTGAAATTGTGCGTTCCCTCCTATTTGCTTACTGTTAGTTTTGAGGAAATATACAATGCTTTATAGAGCTTTTCTTAGGCCCAATTCTTATGGCGGTCTCCATGGTGGATTGGAGATAACCTTAAATCTCTCGATCACATGAGCCTTACTGTCTGATTTGTCCAGGTCGAGATTGGGCCTTTGGTTGTAATCATTCAATTTCATCAGATGGGGAATATCATCCGTTGGTTTGGATAATGGGAATGAGCAATCCCATGATCAGTCCCACTAGATGAATTTATTAGGTTCCCGGAAGGTGTGTCCAATCTTCACCATTGGCAGGTTGATCAAAGAAAACCATTGCATCATGTAACACCTCACTCAACTTGTTTACTCCATGTTCTACCTGTTTTTCTTTTTGGCTGATGTTTCTTAATCAAGCCTATCGTGTAACACCTCACTCAATATGTTTCCTTTAGTGATCATGGCTAAGCTTACTCATTTGCATGCTGTACTCTTTGTGATTCCTTTTTGTGCCATTATTGTGCTAGTAGGTTGTCGATGATGTGAAGTTCACCGTTTCACATGTGGTAGAACCTGTAGAACGAGGAATTGCCAGAATTAACGAAACCTTGCAACAGATATCTGAGAATGTGAGGCAGCATGAGAAGCAGAAGAAAGATTCTAAGGATGATTCTTATCTTATTCCTTTGCATACATGGACAAATGAATTTTCAGAAGCCCATGATCGTCTCCTTGAAGGAAGCGTCAGCGACAGTGGCTTGGGCAGTGGGAAGAGAAACCCACACCATGCCAGGAGTACAGCTTCCAGGATCAGAGATCCTCATAACTCTCATGCTCATTCTAGATAAGATTCACAAAGAAACAATTTGGTATGACACAGTCTCCCGTTTTGCATCTTTTTTCCTTTCTTTGCTTTTTCTTTTTTCTTTCTTTCTTTTTTAATCCAGAGAAAGGAAAAGGAGAGGGCTTGTGTCATAACATGATGTTTGGGATGACTTGAGCATTGTCAGCAGGTAAGTTCTATTTGCATGCAGAGCTTCTCTTTGAGATGATGTTTTGTGTAATGAAGTTTGGCACAGTTTATTTATAGGATATTCCCTATTGTGTGATGGGGATTGAGCTATTATGATCTGTAGACGGTAGTGATGATGGGCCTGCCACATGCTCAAGGTCTAGACACGATGTTAAGGCCAGTCCTAGACCTCCCTAGCCAGTGATGGGCCTCACATCACCAGAGTATGATTGTGATCAGGTGGTGATGAGTGTCGCACTCTCCAGATGTTTCATCAATATGCCTTTCAATGCATTATTCATTTCCTGTGCATGTGTGTGTGTGTTTTAATAAACTAGTTGAGAGATGATAATCATGCTCTTGTTTCTTCTGCAGCGTGACCCATTAAAGCTCTCCTGTGGAGGTGGGCGCATATACGAAATTGACACTGTTCCAGTAGGTGCTATTAACTCACATTCATCACCATCTTTATTCTGGTTCTGATCATATACATTGACCCCAAAGCAAAGCTTGCTTGTAAATTCAATAAAGGCATAGGTAGATGTACATTTTGTGTAACTTTCCCACATATATTTAAAGCTGATTTTTCATGGATTATTATTCTTTTTAAATATTTATTCCTCTTCTGCTTGATGCTCTCCTGAATTCTTAGTTTTAGGTTCTTGGTTGTTCTGAGAGTTTTTGGCCCTCGTCAATGGATTATAATTGGCTTTTGTAGGCCCATTAATTTGATGGTTGGATCATCAATTTGTAGGCATGATTGTTGGTTGCTATTTATTATTTTACAATGAAACACTTGCCATATATGAGGTCTAGACGGGTTGTTCTTAGTTTAGGATGGACCACTGTTCAAGAATTGGAGAGTGATGTGGTTGGAGCCCATTTCTCCACAGTAGACGTGCGCACTTATTTATCAATAGGGTTTGGCCATTTGGTGGGTCTTATCATGTATGGCTTATGTTACAATCCATCATGCTTCACATTCATGCACTGAATGTTTGTACTGACAGTGGGGTGTACTAACAAGCTAACAAAAAAAAAAACGCACTGAATGTTGATCTCTCTCTATCTGTTTTCACTTTCAAGGCCACTGATCAAATGGTTAAGATCACCCTATCTGTGTATTTTGAACGATTCACCATTTCCATTAGGGCAAGTAGAAGGTTGGCCGGTCAAGGGTTCGAGTATCCATAGGTGGTGAAATTCCACTAGCGTGTGTGGGGTGTGTGTGCGTGTGTTAAAAAAAAAAAGAAAAAAAAGTAGGTTGGCCCAAATGATAAATCACGTTGATACTACCATTTGTCATATGCAGCAAGGGTTTTAGTAGCTGGTCCCCGTTTCTGCCATGTCATCTCCTTGGCTATTTCATTTCATGATGGAACCATGCTGTGATATGTAATTGGAGATCCATCCGGCCTCAGTCTCCATAGTCACATGAACCCATTACCTAAAAATCGAGTCCAATTAAGTAAAAAGCAAAATCATATGAAACCTCAAAAAAAAATTCTAATCTACACCCAATCTCCCAATTGACAAATTATAGGTTCTTGCCGCTTGGACTTTTTCAGCAGGGTTTATGTCCCGATGAGCCACTTCCGACAAGTAGCGTTGCTTGTGCACAGTTAGGTCATCCAGACCGTTGATCTGATGAGCTCCGCTGTGGATGGGGGAATCGTCCTATGGCAGAAGATCCCAACCCCTTTCATCGCTAGCCTATGAAAGATTGGTTCAGATGAAAATATGGTATTGGTCCAGTAAAAAATTAAAAAAGGCCAAACTGGATAGAAATTTTGATGGTCCAACGGGTGTTTTTCATTTTTGCAAAGTGGCCAAGCAATTGGTAGGGGCTCATACAGGGGAACGTTGTAATGGTGGAATGGGAGAGGAGGTTCAGGGGAGCCACAATCTAGTGGGGCCCAGTTAGCTAGTCAAGCTGGTGGGCCCTAGAGCAGTGGCAATTAAAGCTGACTGGGTGGGGCCCATTTAATTAACTACTGTCTCAACGGTTGCGTGGTGTGCCACCCACCACTGACCTCTGTGATGTGTTTAATTCACCAAGTTCTGTGGGCCACCATGATGTTTGTGTTATATCCACACAGTCCATCCATTTTGTGAGATCATTTTAGGGCGTGGGCCTAAAACTGAGGTAGATCCAAAGCTCATGTGCACCACACTACAGAAAGCAAGCAGTGGGGACAACAACGGCCACTGTTCAAGCCTTTCTAGGGTCCATCCAAAACCTTTTCATATGGTCACGCAGACCTGGATGAAGGGAAAAAGTTTTCAATGGTAGACATCATTATCTCACTAGAGCTTTGGATCTTCCTCTTCGGTGTGGATATAACACGGGGCCACAGAACTTGGTGACGTCAACACACCACGGAAGTCGGTAGTATATGGCACACCGGAGGCAATGAGCTGACCATGTGGTGGCTGACTGGATCAATGGTTCAGATTGCCGTGAATATATATATGCTGGACTGACTGGGCTTCTTTAGATAGCATGCTGTGAAGAGGGGTATAGTCGTGATTTAGAAAAGAAATTAAGGTCAGAAGCGTCTTTCTCTATCGTCGATTGCCTCTATCCTTCTAGGGTTTTTATTTTGCCTCTAACCTCTATTTAAAGACAAAACCCTCCCCAATGCGTTTGCATCGTTTCTGCTTCCTAAGGAGGTTAGGGTTTTCATCATCTCCCTCATTTTCATTAATGCGCGTAGATTTTTCGGTTAAAGGAAATGCAGGTGAAGGATGCCTGTGATGAGGAAATGAAAGTCATGCACCACTCTGATGTTTTCAGTGCTGATATACGACATACCTATTTCTATCTGAGCCATTCTTCATCTCTTTCTCTCATATGTTCCGAGAGTTAGGGTTTTTGAATTTCTAATTCCCTATCTGTTTTGGTTGTGTAATTTGTTAGGGCTTTTTTTTGGTTGTTATTTGTGTCTTTTTTCTTTTTATTTTATGAAATGAAAAGAGTGCCAAATGATGTAGCTATTTTCTGTTGAAAATGGCTAACCATGATGCGGACCGTACAGCAACTATGTTTGCTCTATGGGGATAAATACTGGTGTCTGATGGCCCTCTTTTTCCTTTGATGGTTAGATCTCTTACATTTTATTTGATGGCGTCGTCTTGATTGCTGCTGGTTTCCGGTTGTCCACCCATGGTCTTCTTCAATGGGCAGTTGCCTAAACTTTTGATTTTTTTTTTTTTTTTTTTGTTTTCTGGATGGATTTGTAGGTAAAGGCGATTCTAACCACTGGATTATGTCCTGAGAATGCCAGAAATGGTTAAGATTTAATGGAAAAGGGCTAGAGATCCGAATGCTTACATGTTCGGACAGTGAATGTAAACTGTTAGTCGTCTATCTTAGAGGGGGTGTTACACAACGATGATTTCTCTGTCCAAGCCACATGGCTCAATGTTAGTCGTCCATGTTAGAGGGGGCTCTCTAAACCCGATGGTAAAAACTGCTGGGCCCACTATGATGTATCTAACTTTTCCACGCTCATCATGCCCTCCGCCAGCTCATTTTAGGTCATGAGCCTAAAAATAAGAAGGTTGGATTACACCACAGGAAACGTTGGGAATTGAATGCCTATGGTTGAAAACTTCTTGAGGCCCAGAAGTTTTAGATCAAGCCGATATTTTTGTTATCCCTTCATCCATGTTTTGATGATCTTGTGAATGTGAATGGGTTAGATGATGAATAAACATTGATGTAGGCTCATCACAAAATGAAATAACTTTTAAGAGTGGATGTTACATTAATCATTGTTTCATGTGGTGTGACCCACTTTGAGTTTTAGACCTGCTTTATTTTTGACTGATGCCCTAAAATGTTTTGGTAAAATAAATAATAGTGTGGGTAAGTCACATTTAAGGTGAAAGTCATACTTAATTTTTGTTTGGATGTAAGATAGGTGATTTAAATTTTCTGTTTAAACAGAAAATTTAAATCACCTATCTTACATCCAAACAAAAATTTAAAATAGTTCTCAGAATCTTATAAAAAGTTTGGCATAGAATATAATATTCTGAGAGACCTATTTAAATGAACATTTAAGCTGTTTTTAGGCTAAACAAATCAAGTGGGCTATAAAAGTAGAGTTATGAATTTAAAGTAACCCATGATATAGAGTAATGACTCAATATAAACCTCGGAGAGAAACCAAAACCATTAAGATTAAATACAATTATTTGTGAATCAACTCCTCCATCCATTAATTTTCTTGGCTAGGGCCTACATGCAATGAAAGTCAATGATCAAATTGGAACTCTCAACAGCCCTTCAAAATTCCAGACGGATGCCAGCAGAAAATGATCAAACATGTCTCTTATGATCAAAATATAAAACAGACATAACCCATGAAAAGAGAAGGAATCAAATCTTCAGAAGCCTGCTTTATACATAACACATCTTCCACACATGTATATCTCAAGAAAATCAATAACCTCGAACTAAACAGAACTCAACAAAATTAATGAATAGAAACCAAATGATACGTAAATGTATTATCTTCACATCTTGCAAAAATTCATTTCATGTTGTGTGTGTATATGTATATACACACAACATGAAATTCAAAATAAAGGTCCATAGGATATGTGCATTTACAACAGCATTTAAGGGTGACATGATTTTTTAAACGTGACATGTGTCCAATAAATCTAACTCATGTAATTCCTCAAATAGGTGGCCCCACACACACACACACACACAACACACACACACACACACACACATATATATATATATATATATATATATATATAGTATGAATAGTAAACCTTGATGGGCTGGACCGTGGGTCCCACTTGATGCATGCTTCCATCAATTTTGCCTGGGCATGTGCTCGTTACAAAAAATAAATAAATAAATAATAAAAATTCTAAATCTCAGATGTGCCATACCACAGGAAACAGTGATGATTGAATGCCCACAGAAAAATATTTCTTGTGAGCTTTGATTCAATCTAATGCTTATGTTTTAACATAATCTTAGGTGTGTTTGATCTTATCAACATGTTGGATGACAAATAAGCAGTAAGATGGGCCCTACAAAGTTTTTAATGGTGTATGAGGTTGAACAACTGTTTCATGTAGTGTGGCCCCATCTGAGATTTGGATATGCTTTATATTTTGGTCCAACCCTTAAAACGAGTTAGCAAAATTGATGGAATATGCCATACAATACATAAGGTGGGCCCATTGTCACACCTCACTAAATCCAGCTCAATTCTCCTTTCGGTGCAAGTAAAAAAGTGGAATATTCCAAATAGGGAGAGGCACTCAATTGTAGTGTGGGGAGTAGGGGTGCACACGGTTCGGTTTCGGTTTTGAAACTGGAACCGAATGGCCAAGGATGTAATGAATTGGTCCTGCCAGCTGTCGATATGGACCCTAATGTGAAGGGGGCCACCTTTAGTTCTCATCCCTTTTGGAACCGGATCCGAACCGTGTGCACCCCTAGTGGGGAGTGAGAGTCACTTAAATGGAAGTAACTATTCAACTTTCAACCCCAGCAATTTTCTGAAAGATTTTCCTGAAAGTGATTTGCAGGTGAATTTCAAAACACCTTTATAAGTTACTTCCCTATAGGTCACTTGCATTTTACTAATTTATAGACATCCAAACAGGACCCTAGTACTGCAAATGGTTTGGGTTGATCTAATAAGTCATCGGACCTAGCTTCATAACTAGTCAGCATGGCTCGAAACTTTGGATCAATGGGCAATTTTTGGTAAAAAATGTTTGACCTGAATTGTATGTGTCAATTTTGATATTCTCAAGAAAGTTGACACGATCCAGGTCCAATTTTAATTGAAGGGTTTTCATACCATGCCCTTTAAATCTCACCATGAGTTCAATCAGACGTGAGTATGTTAACAAATGGTTTGTATTCAATCATACGTGTGGCCGTGTTAGAATTGTACTTGACTGGAGTTTGATTGAATGATTGAATCCTAGATGCCAAATCAGCTATAGAATCAGATTTTTGAAGGTTTACATGACTATCCAACTATCAATATACTTAGATTAGAGGCTCTTTAGAAGAGAGTAAATGGGATGAATTGTGAGTAATTTGAGGTAAATGGAAGTAAATGGTTTTTTACCATTTTTGGATGGAAGTAAATAAAGGTAAATGAAATGAAGTGGAAGTAAATGAGGTTGCTAAGAGGCATGCTGATGATACTATGAAACAAGCCATTTAAGTTATCAATTACATCACTAAAATCATACTAGTAGAATGATTCAAGCTGTCCAAACGATTGGCCATCTGAATGGATGGTTAAAAAAACATTGAAAAGTCGCTTGTTTGTTATCCTTATGTTTGTGGCCTACATAAGGCTCGAATTTTCTTCATTTTTAGCTAAAGTACATATTTTAATGGGCTTATTATAATTATTTTTTCAAATATCATATATGTACATTAATTTGGAATATTAATGATTATTTAAAATATCACATGTGCTCTTGCAAATATATTTAAAAATTAAATTCATTCCAAATGCTCTCATTTACTCCCACCCAAATATAATATTTTGGATTTTAATGCATTTCATTTCTTCTTATCCAAACTTAACTTGAGTAAGCTATTCACTCTCAATTGGCCTTCAATTTCATTTCTCATTTACTTACATTTACAAGCTCCCAAACGAAAAATGATTTGAAAGGGAAGGTTAAGTCCTTTAATAGGTTTTTATTTATTATTATTTTTTTATTTGTCTGTCTTGAGCTAAGAATTTTTCTTTTCAATGAATGTGGTTCTCAGGTTTCTCAGTAATGCAATAAAAGATGAATATAATTAAAAATAAAGACCAATCGTTGATTTTTATTAATTTGGAATTAAGATCAATGCAATTAGTGACAATAAACTAAAATAAGTAGAGAAAATAAAAGATAATTAAAACATTCGAGGTGGATGGCCAATAGGATGTGATCGGTCTTATCTTCCAAATATGGACTTGATGATTGATGGAGAATCCGATGATGTAAGTTGTGGTAATGGATCTAACCTATATTAAACTCAGAACTTGCTCTAGTAATGGCTCGATAGAAGTGAAGAACCTAATGCTACAACTAAGATAGACAGTGTTGCATTGTGTGTGTTGATTTACTTAGTTGCTTGGAACTTTTTGTTGAATGCTGCTTATGCAGGCTTGGAAATGTAGTGGTTGTGCGTAAGTTTCCGCATTGATCGTGTAAGCTTTTTGGCAGGAGTCTAATATTTAATGCCTATATAGAGACTTGCTCTAATGAAGCTCTTTGCAGAGAGTTACTTTTGATAGAACTCTCAAGTATTTAATGCTCCTAGATATGCACGTCTCTAACTCCTCTTGAAATCCATTTACACCCTGTGTGACATGGCACCTTATGAATTGTTCGATCTGATTGTGATCGGTCAAGTGTAAACAATGCCCCCCACGTCTCTTTACATTTGGAGAATGCATTCGTGAAATGTGAAGAGACGTTAAATGACTTTTAACAGTTCTTCGTTCAATCAAGCGTTTGGTTAGTCATTTTGGTAGCTAATTGGATAATGTGGTTGTTAATTTGGCAATTTTGATTGAATCGACCATGAACTCGGTTGTTTTGATAGTTGATTTGGCCATTTTAGTTGAATCGGCCGTTAGCTTGGTCGTTTCGATTGTAAAATTTTCTTGTCAATTGTTGTGGTTTTCTTGTCGTTCATTGTGGTTTTCTTGGAATGGTGCGTCAATCTACTGCATAAATCCTATGATCGCATAATTCATATAGCATGTGCTTAGGCAGCACATCTTTTGATTGGTTGTCTTCTTGATGCACTAGCTTTTGAAGTGGGCAATGCAGTCGTGGCGGTTTATCACTTGGATTGTCTGGAGCACTATATCGGTTAGTCACATAGATTTTTTAGCAACATCATTTGCATAGTGCATGTCTTGACGGTATATCTTTTAGCGGATCTTCTTCATAAGAGATTGATTTTCGTCCTTGTCTCTTGATGTCTCTTGACTCGACTTATCCATTTTTTTTATTATTATTATTTTTTTTTATTATTTTTTTTTTCTGGAAACCGCTTTTAGATTGTCAATCTATTATTTGTTGTCGTCATCCATTTTAATTTTCATGGATTGGTCATGACAATATTCACATTTGTCGAATGTTCAGTAACTCTCTGGTTATGAGACTGTTTAGTAACTCTCTGGTTATGAGACTGACAAGTTATCTTTTGCATTAAATTGATTAGATCTTTACAACCTAACTATCGCAGTTGTGTTGTGAGTGGTGGACTTCAAACCATTGTATTTATGAATGGTGCTTGCAACATTGGTGGCATAGGCGATTACCCCCCGAGTGATTGGTGCATACATGGAATTGCCCCCCGAGGATGTGAATATTTTAGGGGTCTCCATCCTGTTGGTTGTTTTAACGGTCATTTCAACCATTCTTTCTTGCAACCATGCCTTGTGGTTTTGGTCGGTCTACTCTTGTTGGAGGATCAACCGATTTCCCTACTAAGTTCGTTGGGGAATTATCGGTAAACTAACAGTTTGCCGATAGTAGAAACCTTTCGAAAAAGGTTCCAATTAACCTAATGTTTTTCTCTGCATTGACCATGTTATCTTCTGTGATTTATCGTAATTCTCCCCGCACGTCGCGAAGGTGGTGTGCGACGCCACCCAACGTGACACTCGGTTGAGAAGAGGATCCTTTGTCCATGTTGACAAGTTCGACTTGCTGTTCCTTATCTTCCACAACCTCAGGGAGAGTGCTAGCCCTTGTCTTCGCTCTACCAACCATATTGCTTTACTTAGAATTGCCAAGAATAGCACACCGTCGTCCCACTAGGCATGCCAAAAAATAGTGTTGGCCGATCGGTGGATAAAATAAATGTTTAAGGAAGCCTAATAGGTCTGAATCCCATCAGGCATGCTAGAAAATAGCGTTGATATTCAATCAGACATGAGATCACACATGTTAAGAGACCACATATGTGAACAACGATTTGTATTCGGTCAAACCTGTGCTATTAGGATAGTGTCAGGCATGCCAGAATCGTACTCAACCCCAGTTCGATTGGTCGCTTGCGACTCAGGCCTCAAATTAGCTATAAGATCAGACCTACGAAGGCTGACCTGACTGTCCAACCACCAATTTACAACGATCAAGCGATTTGAAAAGGGAAGGCTAGTCATTCAATGTGATCATTTTGCCTCGAGCTAAAGACTTTTCTTTTAATGGTAATTACAGTCCCCTGGTTTCTCAGTAATATAATAATGGATGAATAGAATTAAAAATAAAGACTGATCGTTAATTTTTATTGATTTGGAATTAAGATAAGTACAATCAATTATAGTAAACTAAAATAAGTAGAGAAAATAAAAAAATAATTTAATTACCTAGAACCGTCCATATGAACAAACAATTGAGGTGAATGGCCACCATGATGTGACTGATGTGATCATTCAAGTATGGACTTAGTCAATTGAGGATCCGACGATGTGGATATTTAATATATTCTTAGGGTGTACTACAACGATGGCGGTGGAAAGTAACGTATCTAAGTTATGCTAAACTCCAAATTACCTAAGGCTAAAACTAAGATAGATAGCGTTGCACTGGGAGATGGATTATTTGTTGGTTGCATAGAACTCTTTATCGAGTGCTGCTTATATAGGCTTAGAAATGCAATAGCCGTGCGTAAGTTTTCCCATCGTGAGAGATTTGGATAATCAGATATTGAAATCTCCTTTATTCTCTGCGTAAGCGTAGTCAATTGTATCATGCTACGTATGGAGCACCTTTTGCAACTCCTTTTGCCATTCAGGTCGAGCAAGTGTAGACACCCCATCCCAGGCTGACAAGCTGATTAAGTTGGATCGAGTTAACTCCACCAAACCCTAAACCTAAATCCTTACCTTAAACCAAACCTAACCCTAAACCCTAAGCCTTAAAGCCCAAAAACCTTAGAACCCAGTCAAGCTAATCAACTCACTAAATCAACCACTTATCAACTCAAGCTTAAAACCAACCTAGAGTCAACCTAAGACCAAGCCCAAAACCAAATGCCTATAAAAACTGGAATAATAATAAACTGACCTCAAAGAAGCCAAATCTAGTACACACTTGCCAAAGCAAGGGAGTTGCTAGGGCATGGGCGGTGCCCTGGTCGACGCTTGCCATATGGCAGCTCCCTTTCCTTGGTAGGGTAGGTGCAATGCATGTGGGGTTTCTCTTGGTTTGGGGTGCAATTCTGTGGAGAGGTAGAATGGCTTTGGTATCTCTTCTTTTAGGCAAAATTACCATTTTACCAATCAATCCAACCACCCAGATTATGCCGCGTGGAAATCTTGAATCCTAGCCTTTCAACCCCCAATTTTCTACAAATTGCAGGAAACCAAGGAACATCATGTAGCCTTCCTATCACTCATTAAACCTCTATCCTATCTCCATCCCTCCACCAAGGAGTGAGAACAAGAGGAGAAAGATTCCATCCTAGGTTAGCCTTGCCCAACTAAATCTTTAGCCTTCTGAGAAACCCAACTTTTTTTTTTTTTATAAAACATCCAGTTCATACTTTCGAGGAAAATACCAATGTTCGATCTCGCTATGTCGATGCCCATAAAAGACTAACTCCAATCCAAACCGCTCTATCCAATCCTTACAACACTACCGTTGTAAGACCCTTATCCTAGTATGTACCGTTTCGTATGCTTCCGCGATCCTTTCGGTCGAATTTTGGCAACCCTCGACCCGTATCCAACGTTTGTGCGCGATCCTAAGCTGGGTCCCACATACCGAAGTCGGCTCGAACTAAAACTTGTATCATAGCGACCGCGCCGTCGCCGCGGTTCCAACGCCGCGACTCGCACACTGAACTGATACCTAGGCTAGAAGATGTGGGTCTGTGTTCGTTCTGAAAAATGCCGTGCGTTACGAATTTCGAGAGAATCTCTACGATATGTCCCATCAATCAATCAATCAATCAATGTCAAGTACAAGTCAAGTCACACCTTACCCCAAGTACAAGCTCCATCCCTCCCTTTTCAAAAGTCAACTATCTTTCTCCCCTCACCACTCCTCTTTTTTACAAAAATCAAACAACACCTTACTTCCCATCCTTTTTCCTTACACCCACCACTCCATCCATCCCTTTTATTATTCTTTTCCCTCATTTCTCAAAGATCTCCCAAGCAACCCAAAATTTTTACACGTCCCAAGCCTTCCCAACTCTCTCAAGATCAACAAGTGTGGCCCACCCTCTCATCTCTCATCCCCACCATCAAGACTTCATCATCCACCGTTAAACGTTGAGCATAAGTGCATACAAGCCTTAGGGAGCAACGAGAAGGCCTAGAGGTGGGTGATCTATCGTTGATTTCAACTTTAGGGCCACTTGATGTGGGACCCAAAATGATGTATGTAATATAAGAAATGGAGGGCCCATAGTGGCGGGGTCCCTCCTCTCTATCACCGTCTCTCTCTCTCTCTCTCTCTCTCATTTGAATGGTGATGATGATAAAGGAGTGAGTGTGGCCCACCATGAATCACATGTTTCATGTGAGACCCATCGAATGCATGTGTTGGATCTACCCCATCCAGCCCATTAGCGGGCCCGGATGGAAGGAAAACATAAATATCAGATTGATCTAGGTCAAGTGGGCCACGTTTATGTGGGACCCACCTTGATTAGAATGGTGGGCCACGTCCATGTGGGACCCACCACAATGCATGTGTTTATCCATGTCGTCCAACGTCCCTGGACGCTGGACGGGTGTGGCTAATGTGGAGTATGTGCACTGACATGGGTGTGTACTTGCAAGCTAGCAAAAAAAGAAGAGAAGGATATGGTGGGCCACTCATGCAGGCCTCACCTTGATGTATGTACTCAATCCAAGCCGTCCGTCCTTTTCTTCAGGCCATTTTAGGCGTTGAGCTAAAATTTGAGGCCAATCTGACTTCCTGACGGGCCATAGTATGGACAATAGAATTTTCACCATTGAAATACCCCTTGATGTTTCGGTACGCCAAAACCCATCGAATATTGAGCTTGATACATTTGTATTGAGCCATATAATCCAATGGCTGACTTGGATTTGTCTGAGGCGGGCCCCACCTACCAAAAATAACAGGAATTGTGATTAAAAAAAAAAAGAGGTGCAGCAGCTGGCGCTGCTGCTGCAGAATGCACGCAGGCAGCGCTTGCGCTTGATGGACGGACGACCTGGCAGGGACCCACGGTCCCAACCGTGGGCCCCACCATGATGTGGGTCGGACATCAACGCCTTGCATTTGGTGGGCCCTCCTCCCAGCTGTGGGCCACCCAAAAATCAGCGATTTTCGGATCTCAGGTGGCCCACATCACAAGAAACAGTGGGTTGGACGCCTACCATTGAAACCCTTTATGAGTCACGGAAGTTTTGTATCAATATGAAATTTATTTTTCCTTAATCCAGGTCCGTGTGACCTTATCAACCGGTTGGATGGCAGATAAACAGTACAGTGGGCCCCCTGGTCCACATGACCTTATGAACAGATTGGATGCAAATAAACATTATTGTGGGCCCCAGGTCTGAGTGACCTTATCAATGGGTTGGATGGAAAATAAACATAATGGTAGGCCCCACATGGGACCCACTGATGTATGTTTTGTAATCCACAACTTCCTTTAGTGTGGGCCCCACCACGGGGTATGTACTTCATTTATGCCATCCATTCTTTCCATGGGATCGACCATGATGCATGAGTTTCATCCAAACCGTCCAACCATTTTGGAGATTATTTTAAGGCCATGTGATAGGCCCATCTTGGTGTATTTGTGGGCCGTCCATTAAGGCCCACTTTGATTTGTATAAGGCCCATTGTTGAGGCCCATCTTAATGTATTTGTGGCCCGTTGTTAAGGCCCACCTTAAATTGTATGAGGCCCATTGTGATGTATAAGGCCCATGTGATTAGGCCCAACTTGATGTAATTGTGGCCCACCGACTAAGGCCCACTTTGATATATATGAGACCATGGTTTGAGGTCTATTTGACGTATTAGAAGCATATGGGTCGAGGCCCAATGGGATGTACATAAGGCCCATTATAATGTGTTTCTACCGTGGTTCTCGTGATGATCTCGATGGCAGGCCGTGCCTTAGGAGCAATGTTGGTTTGACGTCCACATTGTAGGATGATGTTGGTTAAATGTCCGTATTATCATTCGCCCTAAGGCCCATTGATAAGCCCATACTTGTAATGTGTAGGCCGTCTAGGCCCATTTTCGCTATGTACAGAGCCTATCTCTATATAACATGTTTAGTATAGATCTATGATTCATGATCATACGTATCATATGTATGCCTGATATGAGGAGTGACTGATCATAGCATACGCCTTCGGGCAGATTGTTTAGGGGCTCCCTGATAGGCAGAGTAGCCCTACATGAGCACGTGGTACGCGCATGGCTGTTGCATGACTGGTAGTGTGATTCATACATTTGCATGTGTGATTATGATTATTGTATGCCCTAGTAACATTAGGGCCATAGTCTCCACAGACACATCGTGGATGACTGGATTGGATATTAGAAATACTGTTTCTAGCATCGGGGCGCCATAGATGTTCCTGGGTGAAAATCCCTAAACCCGATGGTACCAGAGGATGACTCCAACGTCGAAACCGAGTGGATACATGAGCGCACGAGGACCGAATACCAAGAGGCCGCGTCTCCCACACTGTCGTGGTCGGTTGGAAAGGGGTGTGGCCTTACTCGCCCAAGGGTAGGGGGCAATACTAGGCTGAGTTTGACCAGCTCGTGAATGGATCCGCTATCGACGTGCCAGATAGGTATTGACAGACTATTGACCAGACGGATAATGAGGTTTCTTACGCTCACTTGGACTGTGCGACTAGGAGAGCGGCAATGCCATTTGGAGTGTACTAAACCCCGGTGATTATTCAGGATGAGAACTATACTGATTTGGTGCTCTAGCGAGGAGCTGCATTGGTATACGGATGTGAATTGACACGCTTGACTTGCATTATACATCGCATGACCTTGATATGGCCGATAATATTCATGTTCTGCACCGTATAGCCTTGGTACTACTGAATGCATTCATATACCCATCAACATGTTTTCGCATTACTCTGACCTTGCATTCTGAGCACGCTTATACTGCGCACACACTTACACCACCCTCTAAGCTTTCCATAAGCTTATGCACGATTGATGCGTGCAGGTGACGCCAGGACGCAGCCGTAGTCTTGGCGCAGTTGGAGCATGCAGTCAAGCTTCTAAATTTTTTGTTACTTTCATTATATTGTATTTCCCTCCAAACGCATTGTACTTAAAGTTTTTGATCATAGTAGATTTTGTGATAGTGTGCTTGTGGTTATTGTTCGTGGGTTATGCTTTGGTTATGCTCATTACAAATCAAATTGATGATTAGAAATCCTCCTTGTAGCATCTCAGGATCGGAACCTGGTGTATGGGTGCTAGGAGCCGAGAATAGGGTACTACGGAGGCTGTCGGCACCGGATTCAACGATCGAAAATTTTGTGAGCCCGGTTTCTAAGTTCAGGGCTTGACAACCGTCTATCCTATCGTCCATATTCCAATTAGCTTCATCTATCCTGAAATCAATATTGTGCGACATCTATTCCCTTATCAACCCCCTTACTTATCCATCGACATTGCGTCGTATAACATAGTGCACCTAATCGACTCGATTGCTGCTCTGTGGCTTGCCGACATAATCGGATCCTGTTTATCAAAACTCTAGTAAATTGATTATCACTTTGGCAAGTGGGAGAGTCAATTTAGATTTATCCAACATAGGCTATAACTTGTCATAGGCGTTGTATTCAATATTGTATCGCACATGCACCATTATATAACTTCATATATGTAGCATAGCATACATAACACTCAACCCTTAATCCATTCAATTGCATGCTCTGGGCTTACCAAGATAGTCAGACCCTGTCCATTAGAAATTTGGAATGGTTGGTTATTATTTTGGCAAGTGGGAGAGTCAATGTGGATTGATCTAACTTAGGCTATAGCTTGTCACAGGCACCGCATTTAACATGGTATCACACACACTTTGTATTATTAGTGTACACAAATCAATCCTGGTCCTTAATAGTTCGTTTGATTCCGTGAAGCAGAGATTGTACATTTGTATGGGCATAATGAGTGGTTAACACATTTCCTCTCTGTAACCGTGGTATCTTACCTGAAATTTTCAATCGCAAATCTACGAGTCAATTTAGGGTTTAGATCCTTTAGTTTCTCACTCCTAATGTTTCTACAGGGTCTACTTGATTATGAGAACTGAGTAATTGGCTAGTGACGACTCTAGTTAAATATAACACCCTCTTTATGCTAATAAAAAGCCTCTAAAAAGGCACGTATGAGCGTGATCTGCCCACGATCTAGCATGCATAGTAGGACTCTAGTACTTAATGCCTAAACTTACTTTGATGAGACTTTTTTTTTTTTTTTTTTTGTAAAGAATTACTTTTGAAGAACTCTAGTATTTAATACTCCTCCATGGGCACATCTCGAACTCCTCATCCATCTAGACTACATATAACATGGCTACGCCTGAGAATCATTTGATCCGGCCGTAATCGATGGGTGTAAACTCCATGTCATGACCACACTAAACTTGTTGCGTCCTTGAATGATTCAATGAGGCCGGGGAAACACCTGAGTTTGGTGAGGCCTGGGCAGTCCATTATGCCACCATAGATGGGCCACTTTCAAAGCATGTTTGAAAGTGGTCTGGTCGACCCATGTCACATTGGGCCTGATTGCGCTACGTGTTTCAATGGGTAAAGACTGAATTTTCGCGAAAAGATTTGATGTTGATTCAACACTCAGACGGGGCACCCTATAAAGTTTGTGCCTAAAGCCTATCAATTATCATAGAATGACTTGTGTGACTTCCAAGATAGTGCTTTTTAGGTAATTCTTTAGTGTGACACCAAGTTCTGTGGGCTCCACTATGATATATGTGTTATATTCATACCGTCTATTCATTTTGATAAAGGCATGATCCAAAGAATAAGGCAGATCTAAATCTCAAGTGGACCCACCGTAGAAAACATTGGGGATTAAAAGCTTACCATTAAAAACTTGTTCGGGGCCACAAAAGTTTTTGATCAAGCTGATATTTGTGTTTTTCCTTCGTTCAAGCTGATATTTGTGTTTTTCTTTCGTCCACGTCGGTGTTAACTTATGAACAGTTTTGATTTCAAAAAACCATCTGGTGGGCCACGAATGTTTCAACGGTGAGCGTCATTTTCCCTAATGTTTTATATGGTGTGGTTTACTTGAGGTTTGGATCTACCTCATTCTTGTGCTCATGCCCTAAAATGATTTCTCCATATGAATGGACAGCGTGGATACAACACATGCATCATAATGGTGCCTGTGAACTTGGTGACGTCACTTTAGTAGGGAGATGCTGTTAGTAGCCAATCCCCGTCCCTTGTTTGGTAATTTGTTGACCAGGCAAGGTTCTTTCGGCCCCACCATGATGTATGTGCTGTATCCACACTGTCCATCCATTTGGTCAGATCATTTTAGTGCATGAGTCAAAAAATGGGATGCATCCAAAGTTCAGATGTACCACACCACAGAAAACCGTGGAGATTGAACACCTACCATTAAAAACTTCTCGGGGTCACATAAGCTTTGGATCAAGCTAATATTTTGTTTTTTCCATTCATCTAGGTCATGTGACCTTATCAACAGGTTTGATGGAAAATAAATGGTACGGTGGACATTAGGAAGCTTTCAATGGTGGGCGTTCAGTGACCACTGTTTCATGTGGTGTGGTCCACTTGGGATTTGTATCTTCTTCGATTTTGGGATGACGTGCTAAAATAAGCTGGAAAAATGGCTGGACGGTGTGGATGTAGAACGCATACATCGAGGTGGGCGCACGATCTGGGTCGCAGTAGTCCGGCGTGTTTTCCGTGTGCTCTGTGTCGACGTGGAAAAGTACTGTGGGTCCCACCATGATATAATGTGTTATATCCATACGGTACATCCATTTTTTCAGATCATTTTAGTAAATAAACCGAAAAATGAGACAGATCCAAGCCTCAACTGGACCACACCACAAAAGACAGTGGGATTGAACACCCACCATTGAAGACTTCTTGAAGGCCACAGAAGTTTTGGATGAATCTAATATTTATGTTTTCCCTTCATCCAGGTCTTTGTGACGTTATGAACAGGTGGATGGCAATAATAACATCATGACGGGTCTTAGAAAGGTCCCAACGATAGGAGTCATGTCCCATCAAGCTTTCTGTGTGTGTGATCCACTTGAACTTTGTATCTGCCTCATTTTCAGGTTTATGCGCTAAAATGATCTGGAAAAAAGGATGAACGGTGTGGATATAACACATATATTAAGCGGGGCCACTTATAGATGGTTTGGTAAATCCAAAACATTTAAGTACTTAATTTATGGTGCGTTTGGTAAAACTTTAGATTTTAACTGAAAATTACTTAAAATAGCCAACTTCAGCTATAAGTGCTGAAAATAAGTTTTAACAAACATGCCCTAACATCTACCCCATCAGTCAGATGCACTATTCCATGGTGGGCCTAGGACCTAAAAATCAAGTCAATCCGTGACTTTTGTGGGCCACACCACACAAAAGTTAAGAAGGGTTACCCTTCATTTAAACATTAATAATCATTTTTTGGGCCCACCAAGATATGGTTCACAAATCCAGCCCATCCATTATGTGTGTCCCACTTGGAGGAGGGATCAGACCAAGTTTCAGACACATCCAAATTTTAGGTGGGCCCTGCCAAGTGCTTTTATATGTTTTAGGCATGTCTTCACATGCTTTTAGATGGTATGGCCCACCTGAGTTCCCTATACGGTTGATTTTTGGGATATCCCATAATTTAAAGGGGACACATTAAATGCACAGTGTTGATGTTCGACACGCATCACAGTGGGGCTTACACAGCTCAACCTCATGGGAAGTTCCCATGAGCTCGACGCATAGAACCTTTTCCCATATATATATATATATATATATATATATATATATATATATATATATATATATATATATCCAGAGGTAGGTGAGTGAAAGAAAATCAATAACCTACGTAGGCGTTAAATGCACCTTTCGCAAACGACGGAGAACTGATTTTGAAATTAAAACTGTTTGGTAGAATGGACTGGCGTGGCTATAGAAAGTCTTTGGAGCTTTAGACATTATAGATATTATAGAGGGGTTGTGTGGTTAAGCCGCCTCTTTTGACCATGTCATGTTCAGATCGGGTTCGAAACAAACACATATTTTCAAGAGATTGCTTTTTGTCAAGTCACTTTCTTCACTTCCGTAGCCATCTTTTCTAGACAGGATGGAAGATAAACTTCATGCGATTTCCATTTTTATTTTTTATTTTTTCTTTCTTGGGATGAACCCTGATTTTGAAAACATTCAAATAGGTTTTATATAGGTTGAATTCATGGTAATTAGTATAATACATTGCATTGCTGCAAGCATTAAATCTCATGTTGTTTTTCTACCGTTTCCTTTATTTATTAACTGAAAATGGTCTAGGGCGTGTGCAGTTGCACTAAGTATCATGAAATTCATGATGTTATGTACACTTATGGGTGTGGCCCATGCACACACACACACACACGTGGTATGTACTTTCCTATGTTTTAGAAAACTTAGATCTAAAAGGAAAAGTTAGTCATTGTGGAATTTGATTTTTATGGTGGAAAAAGACTCTCTCTCTCTCTCTCTCTCTCTCTCTCTCTCTCTCTCTCTCTCTCTCTCTCATCTCTCTCTCTCTCTCTCTCTCTCTCTCTCTCTCTCTCTCTCTCCTCTCTCTCTCTCTCTCTCTCTCTCTCTCCATATGCTTAAAACATGTGGTGCTTGTTTATGTTTAATTTGACTATGTCAAATTTAACAACACAAAGGATGCCAAGGGACAACAAAATCTTAATAAGAGACAAATGAAAGATCTTTTTGACTTCTTTGAAGATCAAATACAATCAGAATTCAAAAGGTCATGAATAGTTCAAAAATGACAAACTCATGGTCTCATGGACGACAATGGGTAACGACCAAATTATGGTCATGGCAAGCGACAAATTCAACTAATGCATTATGGCATCATACAGAAGAGACCCTTATGGTTGAAACCGCTGCTCAAGGATCTATAAAGTAATGTAATAGCAACGCAAGTTGGTCGAAGTTCATGGCGCATGATGCCAAGTTGGCCAATGTTCATGGTGTACAATGCACATTCAAGCAAAAGAAAGAATAACGATTGTCTACACTCGGCATTATTCAGAGGATTCTCACCCACATAGTGGACTGAAAATGTGTATATGACTAATAGACAACCAATGAAAAACAATTGATACACAGTGTCTCGTCATAGGCCACGACTGCTTACGGGGCCTAGATAGTTATTTACATGTTAGCTGACAGGAGAAGCGGCTATGAAGATTTTTCTCTAACAACTACCCATAAATTTTATAAATAGGAGAAAGCTCAAAGATCTCCAGTCCTCTCAACCCAACAAAACACACCTATACAGCAACGTTGCTTATCTTAGTTTAGTTAATCTAATCCATCTACGTTCCTATGTTGGACCGACTTTAACTTAGTGTAGTATAATCTAGTTCGTCCACACTGCTATGCTGGACCAACTTTAGCTTAGTTGTACTTTAATTCTGTTGGTCTACGCCCAAGTTGCTGGAAGGACAATCTTATATTTATAAAGGCAATTTCTAATTCTATTATAGTTATTCTCATGTTGTATTGTTAATTGATCAATCACTGCTATCATAGTGAGAAAAAGTCTTTTCAACTGAAATGAAAAAAATATATTTAAAAGGACCAACAATCTCCTTTGCAAATCACTTAGTTTTTATTATAGATGGTTGAGTAGATGATTAAACAGCTAGCTAGGTTCTTAGTCTATCTCGTTGCTAGGGCTCACGACCAAATTCAAGCCAAAAAATGCCTAAATCTTTAGCATGACACATAATAGAGAAATAAAGAGAAGGTGAGCCATTCAGAGAGCAATGATTGAACCCTTTCGTGGTGGGGTTGTCAAATGATGGGGCTATCACCACAATGGGCATTCGAACCCATGACTTCAGTGTTGAAACTTGGCCCGTTTACCACTGAACCCATGACCTCAATAACACTTATAATGATAAAAACAACAATAATAGAACCGGCATTCCAATATAAAAGATTTGTACAAAGTGTATTTAGGTATGTCGAACATGTGGAAGTTCATCCAAGTGCATGTAAGTACTTCAATTTAACATGTATCAAACATGATGTAGTTAGATGAATATGCATAAGCTTAACAAACAACAAGAAGAAGCAGAGTTCTCTATCCAAGCCATTGATCTGATGGCACCATCTTGGATGGACTGTTCCCAAAAAATCTCCCAAATTAGAATATCCTAGCCATCAAAGCTCTGTTCTTTTCTCTATTGAATATGGTTTGTTCCTGAATTTCTTTTTAACCACGTATTTACATGCCAACTATGGGGGAGGTTAGAGTTCACTAATTGAGAGGATATTCTGGGAATGGCGGGTCCGTCGAATCAATGGCTTGGAGAGAACAACCATGTGCCCCACACTATAGATTTTCAGAACAAATAGAGAAACTCGGCTTCTAATAATAGTCTTGATTTAAATAATAATAATAATAATAATAATAATAATAATTAATTGAATTTTTTAAAGTGAGAAGGTAAGCAGATCCATTTATAGTCTTTTTTAGTGGGTAGGTAACCAGATGTAGCACACGCATGCCGTGACTTCATGCTCGTCCCAAGACTAGATGCATCCTAACACAGCATACTTGTACGATACCTGATTTTTGAGAGTGCTAGTGTAACTAATGAGTGGGCAAAACCCATGAAAGCTCAACCCAAATGGCTCTGTTTGCGAAAGTTACCCCATGGATACCAGAATACTCTTCAGCATCTTACTTATATTTAGGAATTGCATATAAGCCCACCAAAATCCTATGACTATCAGGTTCTATCCTTGATGTTAGGCCCTAATTAGGCCATAAATCATCTAGATCCACTCTTAGATGGGTCACACCAAATGGAACTACGGAGATGCAATGCTATGGTGTGTATCTTTAATCAAACATGAGTCAAGTGTAACTCACTAGGATAAAGATAAAAATAAAAAATAAAAAAATCAGCCTAAAACAAAACTCAGGTGGGCCACACCATATGACCATAGTAGATTAATTTCTTATGTAGGGTACAAATAATGTTTGTAGGCTGATGGAATAGATAAACATATATAGTGGAGCCCATAGAGGTTGGGTGTTTTAGATGCTGAGTAAAAGAGGATTTTGTTGACGATTCTGGTCCCCCACTTTGGATGTTTTGGAAACATTAGTTTCAGACGATCACCACGTGTTAGATTGGTGAAGCTGATTTTTGCTACTCAGGATAGAAAAGTCAGCCAAGTGGAAAGGAAACATCTGCGACCCTTCCTTACTGTGCCACTTACATAGATTTATTTTATTTTTATTTTTATTATTTATTTATTTATTTATTATTATTTTTTGCCTATATAAGGTTCGCTCCCAGTGCCAAAAGAATCAAGCACGAGGATGGCAGCCCCTACAACAGCAATAGCAGAAGCAGAAGCAAGCGAGGGAGATAAGTACCGTATTTATATATATGGAGATGGTGAGAAGAACACCAAATGGAGATACGGTGCTCCTCCCAACTACGATTTAGTCAACAAGCTCTTTGAGGAAGGTCGAACTAAGGTCTCTCTCTCTCTCTCTCTCTCATGCTCATGTTAAGGGCCGAGTGCGGATCGTCCATGCTAAAGGCACGAGAAAATTCAGTGCCGTCGCTTCTGGTTGGTCCATGTCATCCCCGATGACTCCGGCTAACAATATACGCCGGATTTCTCTCTCCCAAACAGATTGCTTGCTACACAACATGACTTTGCGTGTGGAACTTCTTTGGGCCAACGACTATTTATGCTTTAGATCCACACCGTCCATAAAGTTTTACATATCATTCTCGAGCATGAGCCAAAAAGTGAGGCCCAGCCAAAACTCAAGTGGACCACACCACAGAAAGAAGCAAGGATTAAACAACTACCGTTAAAACCTTCCTACGGTCCACTGTGAGGTTTATTTGCCATCTAACACAAATATCTGCTTGAGCCTTCCGCGGCCCCAAGAAGTTTTCAACAGTAGCCTTGGATCTGCCTCATTTCTTAAAATAATATATAAAGACGGTGTGGATCTAATACATACATCATGATAGGGCCTACAAAAATTTCACGTGTCAACACTTCCTGATTTCTTTATCTCGACTCGGAACGTGATGGACCACGCGATCGGATCAAGTGAGACCAGGCCTCACCCAAGATGGTGCGGCCCTTACCGTGGTGGCCACTTTGATGTTTGTATTCCGTATCCACCCCGGCCTAAGAGTAAAGGGGCCCTGACCCTTGCCCTTGCCCTTGCCGTAGAGGGTCGCTAAGGCTGGCCAGCGCCAACTTTATAAAATATAAATGAAAGGGTTTTTTTTTTTTTTTTAAACGCACGCACACCACCACACACTCACGGCTTAGTGGGATTTCACCACGAACCCTTGACCCGGTGTTGAAACTCCTAAGAGTCTACCACCGGAGCAAGAGCAAGGACCCAATATAAATGAAAGGTTAGTTACATATATGCTATGTGTGCCGTGACTATAATAAGTTTATGAATTATCATGCTATTTTAGATAGATAAAGTTTTTCTATGAAACACCTGTTTTTTTTTTTTTTTAGTGGGTTAGCTTGTTAGTACACACCCATGTCAGTACACACTCCATGTTAGCCACCCCACTAGGGATCGATACCAAGACCTCAAGTGTTGAAACGAGGTATCTCCACTCAGTCTGCCAGTTGAGCTATGGATCTGAGTGTATGGCACACCTGTGTCTAAATATCCACCACATGCATTAACTTGAATAAGTGTACTAATATACTATTCATTCTATTACATTCTATATTAGTTTTGATAGGTCCTCTCATATGACTACATACATTAGTATATGAATTCTATAACCTACATTGCTAATTACCTAAGTGTGAATGTACCTATTGCCACATGGGTCAAACTTTCATTACATCCAAACCGTTCATCAGGGATGCTGCCTGAACTCAGGACCCTAAAAACTTATCATGTGGCCTACCTGAGGGTTGAATGGACCTGATTTTTTTTATTTTTAGATCAAGAACAAACAGGGGGTGCTTTACCTGATCGACAGGGTGGATCTCATGCACTTGAAGTCGTTTCCTCACAGAAGCGTTGACATTGTGGCAGTCACGAAAGAGTTTTCCTTAACAAAGTCCAGTCCACTTTAACATCTAAACGAAGCCCTGGTATTTCTCTGTGATAATAAAAATAAAACCCTCCTTTTTCGACAATGGTAGGTATGGCCTGCAGGCTCTCTAGAAGAAAAGGTGCAAAACCTTGTGAAGACATGGGAGATGGAGATGTTCCACAAGACATGCTGGGATGACTATAAAACGCTGGATCCATCCAACTATACTTTGAGTCTCAACGGTATGCTCTTCCTCTGCAACTTGGGGAGTAAAAATGAACCGTGCCAAAGCATATCCATGTCCAGCCCATGAGTATGGGCTAAGTATCTGAGTCCAGATCCAGTCCAGCTCATGACCTAAGACATTGGCCCCCCGTCTTGGTTGTCCCATCACCTAGAATTCAGCTAACCCATGTAGTAAGTTGGTTAAGCTGGGACAGGTGCGGCCCAATCAATTATCATCACCAAAAGGGTCGCCCTCCTCCAACCCATGGTAGGCCTGAAACTTGGGTTCAGGTCAATCGAAACCGGACTTGACCATGGGTTGTCAAGGTCATTGGGTTGGGTTCAGGTTGAAAAATGCCAACCCAATTTGAATTCAAATTGGGTTGGTTTGAGCAAATTTGGGTGGGTTCAGTCGAGTTGGGAATAATCAAATGTATTTGGGTCAGGTCAAGGGTTGGGCGCCATGGGTTGGGATTCGCATTGGGTCCTTTTGAAGTCGGGTTGGGCTGTGGTTGACCCTTAAACCAACCCAACCAGCCTAAGTCGACCTTTAGGATCGACCCAAACCCAGCCCAAAGCAAGCCAGACATCATTTTCCACCTTAACAACTTCATTATTTGTTACAGTACACATGCACATGTACATAGACGTGCAAATATCAATAGTAGTACTAGTTAGTTACAGCACAATCTGTGATCCTGGTAGGAAGAAAGGGCATAACACTAGAAGAAAAACGCCTACTGGGGGGAGGATACAACTCATTGTTGCAGACATCCTTGCCGGAGAAGTACCGATGCTACAATCCTGCAGTAGAAACAGCAGACTCATCTCACAAGGCCTTCACAACAGCATTCCCTCGTGGGTTTGCGTTGGAAGTGCTTCACGTGTATTCAGGCCCACCGGTGATTGTGTACAAGTTTCGGCATTGGGGATTCATGGAGGGGCCCTTCCAAGGCCATCCTCCAACTGGGGAGAAGATAGAATTTTATGGGATGGCCGTTTTCCAGGTACTGCATATAATCTCTCACCCTTTTTACAGATTTTGTATTCTTACAAAAATCCTCCCTTTGTTATGATAACAAAACCAGCTGGAGCCTATTAAAGCTTATTGTCATTCACTAACCGAAATACATGTCTTGATAGGTTGATGAAATGATGAAAGTCGAGAAGGTGGAATTCTTCTATGACCGGGGTGAGCTGCTCGGAGCTCTTCTTAAGGGTGCTAATTCAGAAAGTTCAGGAGCTTTGAGCTGCCCTTTCTTGAACACTGCATCATAGATCACTCTTTCGTTTGGTGACCCTCATTCGAATGCATATGCACATGCGCTTGTGTGTGTGTGTGTGTGTGTGTGGATGTCTTGTGTGTGTGCGTGTGCATGCATCCGTCCATTTAGAGGTGTGCACATGTTTCAGGTCCCCTCCAGCCCTGTTCTTGATATGTTCTGTTTGTGGTTTAAAGATTTGATATATGACATTGAGCAAAAATAATTACTGAAGGAATGTTGGCAAAATCTAGTGACAACTGTTTATTTTTTTGGCTGATCAAAGGTTAAAATACATCCTCAAATGGTAAAAATATAAGAGGAATTATGTGACAAATATTGTGGGAGTATATGTGAAGCATCCTCCAGCCCTATGTCCATATAAATGGGCCCCAAAGTCCAGTGACTGATTCATGATGGGCCTCACAGCAGATGGTCTATGCCTCCAAAGCCTCCCAGATCTGAAGATCCCAGACATCTTCTTTTTTCTTTTTTATTTCACTAAATGTGGACTGCTACAGAAATTTTTATTTGTAGTTCACTGATCAAATGGTTATGACTGTTGCAACAAGGAGATCTTTGGGGCATGTCATCTATAGTAGGCCCTGCTTGTAAGAACCAGAGGATACCATACATATCTTCCCATCAAGAACCATATAATTCCTCCAAGCATGGACATTGGACAATGAGTGAGGAGAAGACCAATGCATAATCACCAAAGATTGTAAGGGGGCCCTACCCCTATATTGTAAATGCCTTAGAAACAGTCCCCAAAACTTCACACTCATTGTCTTCTGTATACAAGCAGAAAATAGAAAAAAAAGAAAAGAAAAAGAAAAAAGCCTACTGTTGGATCGAGATGAGCTGTTCGAGCCTGGTGCTGCATCATTAGGACATCATGGTTGCGATGGGTTTCTTTCTTTTCTTGATGGATCATGGTCGCAACTTCATGGCAACAGATATGACCCAAGCTAACAGACTGCCGAAAGAAAGAAATGGCGTCACTGCCAAGTCCAAGGAAGTGTACCTGGATAAGGAACTGCACCACAATAGTGAAACAACCCCTCAAGTTCAGGGCACCCATTAGGATAAGGAATCGAGCGGTGGAACGGGTCACGCATCAGCTTCTTTTGACGAAGAGAACCCGAACACCCATATGGGTCGCCATGGAACAGAGCCCTCACAGATGCTTCTCCTTTCATTGCTGCCTCCTTAGAAGTCAATGAAGCTGGGGTCCCAAAATAGAAGAACCTTGCTTCTGGGAACCCAATAGCTGAACGGTGCAGATGACCGAATCTCTCCTCCTTGAAGTCGTAACTCACAACCTGATACGAAAATGCAACAAATAGAAATGCTCAAGAAAGACGAGGGCATTACTTGAACAACAAACATAGCATTCATATGGAAAATTATCCTTGTGTCTTGATCAATCTCTTGCTAGTTTGTAGCATTCTAAGATAGTTCATGGGAAAGACATGAGCTGCTTGTATAAAAAGATCCCATCCATTTACAGTAATCACCAGTGTCTATTGGTTGCTTGATAAGAACTTGGAATTATTCTGTTCTTGCCTTACTTTTCCTTGAGATGGTATTCTGATCTTTTAAATGGCTAAAGGTATTTTGGTTAATCACAAGAAAATAACCTTCTCCAACTCCTTGTCAAACCAGAAACATCTCCATACATCCCCATGGACGCAGTAAAACAAAAACCCAAGGTTCAAAATATTGAAATCTGTCACTCATACTCATATTGGAATTTGTCACACAATTCATTCCTTCGACAATACAATACAATAAAAACACCGCGTATTGTGATATGGCTATGTATCCAAAATTATTATTTGTATGGGTTTGCATCGTCAATACATTCCAATGCAAATGCATCAGTTTCAGAATGTATTGATGGTGCGCTCCCCAGATAACTTTAATGAGACTCAATGAAAAATCAGGAGGGGTGGCAATGGGTCGGGTTGAGTTAGGTTCGCGTTGGGTTGGGTTTGAGTCACAACGAGGATGGGTCCAACTCAAACCCAACCCATTTATTAAATAGGTTGAAACTCTCAGCCCCAACCCAACCCATCTATAAATAGGTAAACCCAAACCCAACCCACCTAACTCATTTAATTAAAAAAATATATTGTTTAAAATAAAATATAATAATAATAATAATGTAAATTTTTTATAATAAAAAAAGATGAATATCAACCACATATTTAAAACTCTTAACTGATATAAATCAAACCTTTACTATAATCCAATTGATATTTTGCTCCTTGAAGAACAATAAGAATGAAAACTTTCAAGATGAGCAGAGAGACAAACTTACTGTTACGTTATGAGGATATGTGCCAGTAAGTTCCCGAAAGCGACACATGCTAAAGAGAAGGTTCTCGAAGCTGTCCCTTGCATGTTCTTCTGTGAGTGCTCTCCATCTCACTTCCTTTTGCTTGCCTGTACAGGATAAACAGCATCATAACAACTGAGCTAGCTGAATTGTACTAGTTAAACATTACAGGTAGGGAGTGTTCTACAACTGTAGGTGGAGGAAGATTAAATGACATGGAAGGCTTTCCAGATGATGCAGAAGAAATGGATTTCAGCAAAAGTACGAAGCGCATAAGTAAGCTGTTCCAAAGCTTTATGAAACACAAGTCGTAGTTCTGCTCCAGAAGCTTGAAATTTGTGATCAGCCCAATCAGGCTGATTTGACAAACCGATGTTTATACTAGAAAAGCATTTGCTCATTGAGGTCTCACTCACAGCTAGTTGTACAATAAGTTACCATCCAACCAGTGCACAAATGTCAGTCTGGTTGAAAGTATATGTGGACCACCTGATGAGTGGATTGGTCTTTGTGTGTGTGTGTTGGGGGGGGGGGGGGGGGGGGGGGGGGGGGGGGCTAGGTGATCTTCATGGTAGGGCCAACCTACTAGGTAGGTTGGATGTCGTACTCAAATGACATGTAGGCAATTATGCACTATTCGCCCAACTGCTTGTGCTTCAGACCTATTATTTATTATCAGTGCATTTATTCTTAGTTGCCTGAGGCATAGGGGGGAAGCAGTCTCCGGATTCATGATAGTAGAAATATGCAATCTATCAAAGTCAAGGGATTCCCCCTAAATTTGCAATTCAAGCAATGCAGCAAGGTACTGTCTTTCTAAGATATCAGCCTATTATTATCATACATGATAATTATAATAATGATGATGATGATGATGATGATGACAACGATAATAAATAAAAACACATCCAAACTGAGGAATACAATTGCAATATGAGCAAAATATAAGCTGGCTAAATCCAATGAATCAATAATCATGAAAACTGTTGTTTACCATCATATGTAATTACCAAATGCTTGACTAAACAAACTTAGTGAAATTCAAGACCAATGAATTATGGCAAAGAAACAGAATGGCAAGTTAATACCAATGATGTCAAATGAATAACTCACCAAACCAGCCCATTGACTCGGCGACAGTCCAATAACTCTGTGCCTCGCTTCGAGGGCCAGCGTCTTTCCGAGTTTCTCCACCACTAAACAAAAGCAAAGCTCCCTCATCTTTCGCTGCAATCTCAACCCCCTCCTTAATATGCATCAAGAACGTAGAAGCTTGCCCCGGATGCCTCTGATACGGCTCCAAAAACCATGCATCCTCCCGATCCACCTTCTCACAATGACTACTTGTGTACACAGAATGCCCAGCAACCATTACAAGATTACGCAGTTTCGTGAATGGGTAAGAACCCAAGACCAAATTGCTATTTTTCTGGGAATTCATTATACGGAAGTGGGTTTCGTATATGGAAAGAACTATCAGAATGGTTACACCAAATGACAAAGAAACAAAGAAAATCAGGAAGGGGTGGAGCTTATAATAGTAGTGAAGGCGATTTCCTATTGATTTAAGCATCCTAATGAAGTTGTGTCGCGAACTTTTGGGTTTTCGCAGCTTTTTAAGATTTCCTGATTCTAAATCAACATCATCTCTTGGGTAAGCTAGAAAGGACTTCGGGCTACCTTGCCCGAATGTCTGGTTCATACTGGCATCAATTTCTCACTATATATAATATAAAACGAGGAATTCACGAGTACCCAGCTGGGAATTTAGAGAGAAAAATCAACGTAATTATGGAATAATACAGGATTGGAAAAATCAACAATACCCAGATGGGATTTCAGAGAGGAAATCAAGATAATCATGCAATTTTCTGCTTTGGAGGCATTAGACTCACCATATATGATGAGAACGTAGAAAATCAAGCACACCCAGATGTGACTATACAGACAGATGTGGAAATATAGAGAAATCGACAGATGATGAAGGAATGAGAAATCAAGCAGATACCCAAATGAAAATTCAGAGAGAGAAATGAATAGAAGCCCGATAATCAGCAATTGGAAAAACCAAGCATACCCAAATGGGTAAAATCATGCAATTCCCTACTTCTGTGGTCTTCAAATGTAGATAGAGATTCTTTTTCAGGAGAACAAAAACCAGAACTTTGCTGTTGGGACTGAGATTTTGAAAATTACGAAAGAAAAGAAATTTTCAGTACAGAAAAACAAACCTGGTGTCGATTTCATATGGTAATCAGGAGGGTCGGGATCTGATCCGGGGAAAAGGAGAAAAGAAAATCGGAATTCTTTCAGACTTGGGATTTCATTTCTTTCCTGGTACTTTTGGTGAAGAGAACTTTGATACTCCGGCAGAGCGTAATGGATGATACGCATGCACTTGAAAATTACCTAGAATTGCACGCGTGGAGAATAATTAATTCAAATTAAACTGTCCAAATCATGGTTCTCATTTCAGATGTATAATCAACCAAAACTTGAGATTTTTCTATTATCTAACTGTCAGATTGGTGGATATTTATTGGACGGTTAAGAATGTGTGACCTTTGTTGGCTCAACCTTGATGCTTATGTGCCATCTAAACCGTTTATAAAGTCATCCCTACTGGGATTAACTTAAAATACAAAAAATTATCCTGATACAAAATATTTTTGGCCATTCGAATGTTTCAACGGTGATTGTTCAATCCCCATTCTTCCTCTCTTCTGGCCCACTTGGGTCTTGGATCCGACTCATCTTTTGCCGCATGTAGACGTGGTGGATTTCTCACAAACATAAACTGGTGGCCCCACCTAGGTTCCTAGCACAGGATCTTCCTTTGGCACGAAATCCACATCAGATTCGTTAGATCTTCATTGGCCAGTTTGGGTGGATCCCTGGTTGGTGGATCTTGCAGGGCCCACTATAATGTATATGCCTTACATCTACACCGTACATACATTTTGAAAGCTCATTTTAATGCATGATCCAAAAAATGAAGAATATCCAAATCTTTGGTGGACTATACCATAGGAAACAGTTGTGATTGGATTCCCAGTTTCCCACTATTAAAAACTTCACGAGGCCACCGTAATATTCATTTGTGGTCCAATGAGGTTACAAAGACCTGCATGTAGAGACCACACAAATATCAGTTTAATCTAAAACTTTAGTAGCCCGCTGAAATTTTTTAATGGTCGATTACCACCTCTCTCTCCCTCTATTATTATTATTTTTTCCCTGTATTATGGATTATGGTCCATCCGTGATTTGGATCTGCTTCATTTTTAGGATCATGCGCGCCCTAAAATAAGCTTTTAAAACAGATGGATGACGCAGATATAAGTCACACACATCATAGTGGGCCTCACTGTCAGGGATCCCACCGACCTTGGTGGATGAAGCCGCCCCCGATTTGCGTGGTCTACCACACAACCACACATCGATCATGACGGTGTGTTGATGCCACCAAGTTTTGTGGGGCTCATCATGATCTATGTGTTTTATCCAAACCGTCGGCTCATTCGGACATATGGTTTTAAGGCTTGAGCCCAAAAATGAGATGGATCTAAAGCTCAAGCTGATCACACCACAAGAAACACCGGTGATTGAATGCCTACAATTAAAAACTTATCAAGGCCCACTGTAAGTAGATCCGTAATGCTTATTTGACCTCCAGCCCATTGACAAGGTCAACCAGAACGGGATGATAGGAAATACAAAAATAAGCTACATCCACAACTTTTATAACTTAAAAAAAAAAAAACATTTAATGATCATTCACCACTTTTTCTAGTTGCGTAATCCACCGGACATTTAGATCTTCTTAATTTTTAATTTTTGGAATAATGTCCTGAAAGTAGCTGGAGAAAAATGGATGAAAACGTTATATATACAGCACCTTCGTCAAGGTGAGCCCCACATGGTAAGGGTAAGGTATTACACCATACCACCTAATCTACTCCCTTTTCAAACATATGATTTACTTGCTCCATCTGGTAATTACAATCATATCTCGTTTGAATATTCAAACGGGTGCTTATACATTGCTTACCACGGCTAAACCCTGTGAAACTCATGATATGATGGACGATTACACTCACACAGTATAATACCAGCCAAACCGGGAATCCCTCACACCTCTAGCTTATCTCTGCCTAGCTCAACCATCTGCTGGAGACAGTAAGTTATTTGATGATTGTTGATGTCTAGATTCTTTCAAATTGTACATTTGAATATGTTAACTCAAACTAGACTCTCTAAATTGCCAGACGTACTAATTTTGATTAAAAAATCTTAGCCTTTGATTTGCAGAACATTTGTTTGTTATATTGTAAATCATTTCATCTCAGTGGTCAAATGAATGTTCTCCAATGTAGTAGTATAAGTAATCAGTATCAATTTTTAGTTTATGATCCATCAAGAGTCGGCCTCACCATTTGGAAAGTTATGATTTAAGTTACTTATATGCCATGTATATATTTTCTTAGTGCCTGCATATCTGACTATCACACTCAGCCAGAGTAATTTGTTTATTCTCCATCCTAAATGTAGGCCACTACTTGGATGGTCGGATTGAGGTACACATACCATGAGAGGTTTGATGGGTTACTAAATTTTGGAAAAGCTGTGGCAAACGCAAAGGGTATTCTCACCCATTGACTTGGGAGGAGGAAAACTTTGATACTCGGGTAGAGTTTGATGGATGATACACATGCATTAAGAAATTGCATACAAGTACTAATTGCAATTTTAAGGGTGTGCATTTGGTAACAGTACAGGAAGCTACTTATGCCCAAATGCACCCTGTACTGTTAAGGTAATTGGATTTCAGGCCAGCTGGACCACTGGAAAAGAACTAATGATGTAGAGCGGGTCGCGGACAATTACATGACAAAGATGGATCAGAAAAGGCCCGGTCGGCGACAGAAGTGATCTGGACCATCAGACCTTCAATCAGGTGTATCTCGCAATCCGGGATGAGTTAACCGACGTAAAATATATGATTTTGGGGTAGGATGAGCTACTTTAGCCAACCAACCCTGCTATGCCGGGTTGCGATGCTCAAAATTGCCAAAAACCTTGATTTGACGGTCATTTTCCGGTTTCAATTTCGTTTTTACTATAAATAGTAAGTTTTAGTTTGACTATAACTCTTCATCTGTCGGGCTGTAGGAGTTGCGCCCAACGTGAAAAGAGCTTAGAATAATTAGGGAAACGGTTTGGTGAAGCAAAATAGGACACTTACTATTTTTGGCCGAAAACCTTGCGCACTAGTAGACATCATGACCGTCTATAAATAGTAAGTTTACTATTTATAGTAAGTCGCGAATCCTAGGAGTTTTAGTTGTAGTTTGATTATGATTTCTTTTCCATTGCTTAGTACCCTTTTTAAGGGTTGTGAACTCGTTTTTATGCATTTATTAATATATTTCGAATTTATTAGAATTTATTTCCATTTTCTGCTCTCTTTTCTCGTGGATTCGAGAAAGTCTCTGTGAGGAGTCTAGAGAAGTTCCGTGGATTCAGAATAGTTATCCTCTTGAGGAAGACGGTGCTCGACCTCACGTCCTCCCCTGCGTCAACTAAGGGATGATAATTACACCACAAGTGCTAACATGGAACATTTGTGAGGGATCTGGATTGTTTGTAGTTTGTTTCCCGTTGTCCTACCATTTCAATCATCATGCCGGTCACCGAGAACTGGATATGGCTAGAGAATTGAAAGCCCACGGCTCATTTTCAATGACGCTGAATGGTCACCTCAAAAGATTAAAAAAAGAAAAGAAAAAGAGTGAGATCTTGCACAGCCAATTTCAGTTCTGATAACTCTTAACCGTCTTTTTCTAGCCACAGTTAAGAAGGCTTAAGATTGTCCCATGGAAGAGATTTTCGAGGTATAGTCCATGGGGCCCAACGGATCGGAGAGTCAATAACAACAGTTCACATTGAACTGAAAAAGGCCAAAGATTGGCGAATAGGATCATCTATTAGAGATTCTTGGGGCACCCCACTTATCATTTCTAGAAACCTAAGTACACTGCATTATGAGTAAAGCCTCAATTAAGTATCCAATAATTTCTCGTTGATGATTGATGAGAGTGTATTGTTGTATTTTGGTATTTCAAAATAATAATAATAATAATAATAATAATAATAATAATAATAATAATAATAATAATAATAATATTTCTCTAAAAATTTTAGAAAACAACAAAGGTATTTTATCTCATAGTGATATCAGTTTAACTTCACATCGTATAGAAAATGAGAAAAACTTGAATTTATAAGAAGATGATTTTGCATAGGATTTACTCTCCTTTTAAAGGGCATGTTGTTGGGATGCCTTGCACAAACCTTAGGATCTAGCCTCCCGAAACAAACCAGAATTATGGATAATAAAGCAATGAAATAAATCAAAGCATCAATCACACACCAACACAAGAGATTTTTACGTGGAAAACCCTCACAGAGGTAAAAACCACGGGACCTCGTCCAGATCAACAATCCATTATAAAGTAGAACGTTACAATCTTCTTCACTCACGCATGAGTGGATAAACAATAAGAGAAATAGAGAAAACGGAGAGATCTAACCGATTATGAGGACATAGAAGCGCTGAGATATAAATTGCAAAGTAGAAAACCTCTACGAGCAGAACCTTCCTTCTATAAGCTTCCTCTCTCTCTCTCTTTCTCCCTCTCTCTCACCTTTGATAGCCCTAAACCCTTTAGCAAATTCCTTGTAAAGCTTTAGAAAACCCTCTTGCTGTACCTATAAAAACCTTAGGCAACCCCTTTTATAGTTAAGAAACTCCTTTCCGCATCCCTGTTGCGAAAGGACTCAAATCCGCAGTTTCGCGCAAAATCGCGGAACAAACTGCATAACCTTCGACTAGTCGAGCTTAGTCTTCGACTAGTCGTAGGACCCCTTCGACCAGTCGAGCCATCCCTTCGACAGTCGTAGCTACAGTAAAAAACAACAAAAATACTCGCTGGACTTTGAGTCGAAGTTACGACTCGAACCTTCGACTGGCGACCACCGACCTTCGACCCTTCGACCGGTCGAGCAGGGCTCACGACTGGTCGAAGATGGGTCAAAAAAACCCATCAAATCTCCCTTTTTGACCCAGGAGGGATCTACCTTCTTCAAGCTAGCAAAGTTTCTACAAACCTCAAACTTGCCCTTGAACAAAGCCTTGGTCATCATGTCTGACCTATTATCGTCCATGTGGACCTTTTCAAGCTGTAACATCTTCTGTTCCAAAGTATCCCTTATCCAATGATACCGAATCTCTATGTACTTCGACTTTGAATGCTGACTTAGATTTTGCTCAAGTGTATAGCACTCTGACTATCGCAATAAACCACGTGCTCCTCTTGCTTCAGGTTAAGTTCGTGTAGGAACTTTTTCATCCAAATCATCTCTTTGTATGCCTCTGTGACTGTAATGTACTCGGCCTCTGTCGTCGACCATGCTACGACCTTCTGTAGCTTGCTCTGCCAAGAAACCGCTCCCCCTGCAAACGTGAACATTAACCCCGATGTAGACTTCCTGGAGTCTATATCACCTGCCATATCTGCATCTGTGTAGCCCTCTAATATAGGTTTTCCGTCACCATAACATAGGCTCAACCTGGATGAGCCTCTTAGATACCGTAGTATCCATTTCACCACTGCCCAATGCTCTTTGCTAAGATTGGCAAGGTACCGGCTGACAACACCAACCGCATATGCTATGTCTGGGCGTGTACACACCATAGCATACATCAAACTTCCTACAGCTGACGCGTAGGGTATCTTCTGCATCTCATCCACCTTTGCCTTCGTCTTGGGACACTGCCTGTTGTTTAATCTGAAGTGACCATCCAGTGGAGTACTGACCGGCTTCGCTGCATTCATATTGAACCGCTCTAGGACTTTCTCAATATACCACTCTTGTGACAGCCAAAGCTTCCTGCTGCTTTTGTCACGGGTTATCTCCATTCCTAAGATCTGTCTAGCCGGGCCCAAGTCTTTCATTGCAAAAGACTTGCCCAACTCCTGTTTCAGCCTGTCAATCTTCTTGATGTCTTTTCCTATGATGAGCATGTCATCAACATATAACAGCAGAACTAAGAAATCACCATCTGAGAACTTGCGTGTGAACACACAGTGGTTTGACTCCGTTCTGTCATATCCATGCTTCAACATAAACTAGTCGAACTTCTTGTACCATTGCCGTGGAGCTTGTTTCAGCCCATACAAGCTCTTCCTCAGCCTACACACCATATGCTCCTTGCCCTTGACTTTGAACCCCTCTGGTTGGTGCATGTAGATCTCTTCTTTCAGGTCACCATGGAGAAAGGCAATTTTAACATCTAACTGCTCTATCTCCAGATCCATGCTAGCCGCCAACCCAAGCAACATCCGTATGGATGTCATCTTCACCACTGGTGAGAATATCTCCTCGAAGTCTATGCCTTTCCTCTGACCAAACCCTTCCATCACAAGTCTGGCCTTGAACCTCGTCTGTGAATTCTTCTGCTCAACCTTCTTTCTGAACACCCACTTGTTGCTCAAAGCTTTCTTGCCCTTAGGCAGTTTCACCATATCATAGGTGTGGTTCTTATGAAAGGATTCCATCTCTTCTTACATAGCTTTCAACCACTCCCCTTTATGCTCGTCGGCTAGGGCCTCAGAATAATCTTCTGGCTCTCCCCCATCAGTCAGCATAATGTACTCATGTGGCGAGTACCTCTTGGACGGTTGTCTGTCGCTAGATGACCTCCTCACATGTGGCTCAACAGGTGGATCAAGTGGGGGCTGCTCCCCTGGTCCATCTTTTGAAGGAACTCCCTCGTCCTCTGCACCTTGCTGTACTCCCCCGTCATCAGGTACCACGGGAGGAGTAATCGGATCCATGTCCTCTAGCTCACCTGAACTAGGTTGATTCTTCTCTGGCTTACCAATGTCTTCTATACACTGATCTTCAAAGAAAACCACATCTCTGCTCCTGACGAGCTTGCTCTTGGTCGGATCCCATAATTTATAACCGAACTTTTCATCACCGTACCCTAAGAACACACACTGTCTGATCTTCATATCGAGCTTGGACCTCTCGTCCTTTGGTACGTGAACGGATGCCCTGCATCCAAACACCCTGAGATGACTGTACAATGGATCATGTCCAGTCCACACCTTCTCAGGTACTTCTTCATTCAACGGGGCTGATGGAGACCTGTTTATCAAATACACCGCCGTGTGCATTGCTTCTCCCCAAAACGTCTTGGGTAATTTCGTATGGGATAACGTGGATCTGATTCTCTCAACAATGGTGAGATTCATTCACCCAGCTACACCATTATGCTTGGGGGTCTTGGGAACCGTCTGTTCATGCCGTATACCCAGGGACTTGCAGTACTCATGAAAGTCGCCAATGTATTCACCACCATTGTCAGTGCAGATGCACTTCAATGGTCTACCTGTTTCTCTCTCGACTATAGCATGAAACAGTTTAAACACACCAAATACCTCGTCCTTGGATTTCAAAGCATAAACCCAAACCCTCCTAAATGCATCATCTATAAAAGTGACAAAATACAATGCCCCACCCAAGGTTTTTGTCCTCATAGGACCACAAACATCAGAATAAACCAAATCTAATGCATGCTCTTTATTAACATGAGAAACAGTTTTAATGAATGAAACTCTATGCTGTTTCCCTGATAAATAATCAAGACAGGTTTTGAGAGGCATACCTGTCACGTCTGGAAGGAGCTGCTTCCTTGCTAGTAGCTGAAGCCATTTTGCACTCATGTGACCTAGATGCTTGTGCCACATGTCAATAGCTGAATCTTCCGTTGCGTTCAACCCACCCTTGCACATACTAATACTTGCCTTGTAAAGGGTGCAACACTTCTTTCCTCTGCCCACGATCAACAAACCCTTGATGAGCTTTCATCGCCCACCAGCAAACCGGCTTTCATAGCCATCATCATCCAACCTTCCCATCGACATCAAGTTGAGGCGAAGGTCTGGGATATGCCTCACAGCCCTGAGAACCAATGTGCAGCCCACATCGGTCTTCACACAAATATCACCAACTCCCACGATTTTTGATACACCAGAATTTTCCATCTTCATAGTCCCATAGTCACTGACTTGTAGCTTGTGAAGAAGTCCCTGCGTGGAGTCACATGAAATGAAGCTCCCGAGTCAACCACCCAATCGGTGTCCTGACTCGTAGCCGTGAGACATAATCATGATCTGCAGAAAGAATAATTACAACGTCGCCATCTGAAGCGACCGCAGTGGAATCTGATTCATTTTCCTTCCCTTTTCCTTTCTTGTCGTTTTTCTTACCACGACGTTCATGCTTGTAGTGGCCCTTCTTGCCACAATTCCAGTAATCAACATCTTTCCTGTTACTCGACTTGCCTCTTGATTTATCTCGGGCCTTCTCGCCCTTCCTGTTCTTTCCTCTCCTTCGTTACTGTGTCACAAGGGCCTCTTGCTGAGTAGACCCCTGAGACTTCCTCCTTGTCTCTTCATTGAAGAGACAGCTAGTAACCTATTCCATGGATATCTTTCCGTCTGGCGCGGAGTTACTTAGAGACACCACCAATGTCTCCCAACAGTCAGGCAATGAACTAAGCAAAAGTAAAGCCTGCAATTCATCATCCAGGACCATCTTTATAGAGGTGAGTTGGTTCACTATATTGCTGACCTCATTCATGTGCTCGGCCACAGAACCACCAGCCTTGAACTTGAGATTTACAAGTCGCCTTATCAGAAATATCTTATTACCGGCTGTCTTCCTCTCATACAGCCCTTCTAATTTTAGTCATAGGTTAGCGGCTGAGGTTTCTGTAGACACATAGTAGAACACAAAATCATCCAACCATTATCTAATAAACCGCACCGCCTTTCGGTCCGTCTTCTTCCAATCATCATCAGTCATATCCTTGGATTTTGCTGATATGCCTAAAATTGGAGAATATAGGTCCTTGTAATAAAGCAAGTCCTCCATTTTAGCCTTCCATATGATCCAGTTAGAACCATTGAGGCTGATCATCCTTGATGAGCCACCTTCCATAATTCAAAAACCGATCCTACCCGTTCAATGAACTTAGCTCTGATACCACTTTGTTGGGATGCCTTGCACAAACCTTAGGGTCTAGCCTCCCGAAACAAACCAGAATTATGGATAATAAAGCAATGAAATAAATCAAAGCATCCATCATACACCACACAAGAGATTTTTACGTGAAAAACTCTCAAAGAGGTAAAAACCACGGGACCTCATCAAGATCAACAATCCACTATGAAGTAGAACGTTACAATCTTCTTCACTCACGCAGGAGTGGATAAACAATAAGCGAAATAGAGAAAATGTAGAGATCTAACCGATTATGAGGACATAAAAGCGCTGAGATATAAATTGCAAAGTAGAAAACCTCCACGAGCAGAACCTCCCGTCTATAAGCTTCCTCTCTCTCTTTCTCCCTCTCTCTCACCTTTGATAGCCCTAAACTCTTTAGCAAATCCCTTGTAAAGCTTTAGGAAACCCTCTTGCTGTACCTAAAAAAACCCTAGGCAACCCCTTTTATAGTTTAGGAAACTCCTTTCCGCATCCCTGTTGCGAAAGGACTCAAATCCGCAGTTTCGCACAAAATCGCGGAACAAACTGCGTAACCTTCGACTAGTCGAGCTTAGTCTTCAACTAGTTGTAGGACCCCTTCGACCAGTCGAGCCATCTCTTTGACCAGTCGTAGCTACAGTAAAAAACAACAAAAATATTCGCTGGACTTTGAGTCGAAGTCACGACTCGAACCTTCGACTGGTCGACCACCAGCCTTCGACCGGTCGAAGATGGGTCAAAAAAACCCATCACATGTGAATTTAATTGTTTGGAGGCTACACCAACAACTCCCATGTATGCATTGAACTACATGCGCATGCTGAGATGGGACATGGTATGCCTACTTGTTTCCTTTTGAAAATTTTGAGCAGAGTTAGAAAATTAAAAGTTTTTCTTTTTTAAAAAAATTCAACAAATATGACCGTTGATAGCATCCATTTACACCTATTCAAGACAACCTTTAAAGTCTATTTAAGAAACTTATTTGTCCGAATTTAATAGCAATTCAATCTTTTGGTTCTTTTTCTCATTTTAAATTTCTACAACAGTTTCTTTTGGTTCATCTGATTCAGTCATCGGGTTAAACATACAAAGATAGTTTAGGTCTTTACACATTGTGTGTGCCAACGTGACGAAACAACATTCGAGGGTATCGTGGAGGTTGATTGTCCAATATTCTTGTTGTAATACGGACATCATCCAAAGGATGACAAATCAATTTCAAGGTGAGTGACTTTCATCACACCTCAAATCAAATAAATTTTCTAAATTCTTTGTTATTCAAAAATTTAAATTTATTTAAATTTCTTTTTATAATTATTTTTAAATTCCAAATTTTCATAATTATGAATTTACATATCTAAAATTCTTACATGTATTATAAAAATAGAACAGTCGTAGAGTATGATTTTCCAACATCAGACAATAACGGTGGTGGGACTGGCCATTTGCAGTGAGGCCAGCATATCAATGGCTTGGATCACTGAACCATGGCCCCACCGTACAAACTGAAATAAAAAATGCACGTCGAACATTAGACCAGTTGAGCTTCCTCTACAGGAAGTACATTGCTTTCTCACAAAACTCAGTTTGTAACATTTACAATCTTAAACTGATACAACAAGACCCCCCAGAAGCATCTTTTTACATAGAAGATGTTGTTGAAGAAAACTAAGATACACACGGTTGCAGCGTAAGTTAGAGTCTATACATGTGGACATTTGTTACAAATCCTGACTTCCTTTTGTTCTCCCTTACGTAGCCTTTAACCTGTCCACGCCAAATGTTCTCTGTAAGAGTTCAAAAACAATAGTAAGAATTAAAACCATAAATCATAATTTGAATTAAAACCACAAATCATAATTTTGAAACAGTTAAGTGTAATTTGTTTGTAGGTTCTTGGCTGAGGTGGCTGGCCCAAGTCACACCCAACCGGTCCATTTACTTTTCACATCTAATATATATGGTTCAGCTTGTGGACCTGAAGGTTAGACCCAAGCACAGCCAGTTGATGCGGGCTTAGAGCTGAGGCTTGATGAAACTTTTGTTACATATAGTAGAAGCCTGTCCACATGCTACAACAGTTGCCAAGATCAGATGGATTTTAATTGAGATTGGACTGACTGCATAGAATCATTCATGGTAGGAAGAATTCAATGATGGCTTACCAGAAGTGTATGAATCTCGTTGAGAAGAGGCAAAAGCAATGAAACCAAGGTGTGGATTTCCTCATTTAGAATGGTGTAATCCTCCCCGTGGGCTACCAGCAAACTGATGAAGGCCTTGTTTTCAGGTAACAACTTCAGAGCTACCTGCTCAACCATTGTATGAATTTCTTTTGGAGGAGAAAAATGCAAACTGAGAGTAAAAAATGGTTGGCTTGGAATCTAGCAAGCATTCCAAAATCAGATTAATCTTGGGAGCCCATTTTGAAAGCCGTGCTAAGGTTCACGCCTTCCATTATTGGATGGTGGGAGATATGTGCACTCAGCCTCTCAGTTGCACACTCCCCACACAAGCTTTTCAGAAAATTATTATAATTCTCAATTAGTCTAAAAACATTGAAATGGAGTGGGCAGATGAATAATGAGCCATCTTACGACCGGAGGCTGGCTGATTATTCATAAGCTTCCACAACACACACACAACACGTATGCAATTATGATCCATTTTTAAAATTAATTAAAAATAAAAGGACAGAGGACTGACTATTAAACCGAGCAAAGATATCAGATAGAATATTTTCCTACCGTAAGTGAAAGGGTTGTCTAGACAATGTCGTTGAAACTATGTGCCGTGGAGAAAGCGAGGTTAAGTTCAATCACTTGCCGTACAAGTTTCAACTATTATATTTGTATAAATTAAATCCAATCTGTTCAAATATTGGTTGGTCCCACCATGAAGATCTTTTTGAACCAAAATCAGCAGAATCCACTCATCATGTGGGCCACACCACAGGAAATCATCTTTAGCCGCTGATAAATTACAAAATATAAGTATGGTCGTCCTGATGAGTGGGTTGGGCTGAATTTTGCGTAAGATGATCCTCTAGGTGTGACCAACCTATTGTATGGGTTGGATGTCGATCGAACGCACACGGCAAGTTGGAAGTTATGAGCTGGACGGACCATATATTATCATGGAAATGGTAGGCCCCACCACGAAGATTACCTGGGACAAAAATCAAGACTGCGTGTTCATTGGGTAGGCCACACTATTGGAATCAATGGAAACTGATGATCTAACTCAATATACATGTGTGGCCCACCTAGGACCGGAATCAGACTGATTTCTGAGAATGATGATCTTCATGGTGGGGCCAGTCTTTTTCATGGTAAGGATTTCCTTAATAAGTTCCTTAACGGGAAAGATGGTACGATACCACCTGTGGGATTACCACGTATGGGTGATCAGTTCTGTCTTTTATATTATTTTTTCCATTTTCAATCATTAAAATTAATGGTTAACTTGACTGTTGTATTACTAATTAAGTAAAAGATTTATTCACACCTAGATCCATAGCTCAAGTGGTAGACTGAGTGAAAGATACCTCGTTTCAACACTGAGGTCTTGGTAGAGCTGGGCAATCCTGATTCGATCCGGTGGATCCGACCCGATCCGACCAGATGCAACCCAATCTGAACCGATCCGGCGGCTTGGATCGGTGCGGATCAAGTAGGACAGTATAGATCCGAAAGATTTTCGGGTCGGGTTCAAATCTATACTTACTCGGACCGATCCGATTTGAAATCCGATTCGATTGGATCCAATTCAATCCAACCCAACCCGATCCGGCCTCATCATCATGTATGTGTTTCATCCATTCCGTTCATCCATTTTACATATCATTTTAGGTCTTCATGTAAAAAAGTGATAGTGATATAAATCTCAGGTGGACCACACCACATGAAAACAATAATGATTGGATATCCACCATTATAATCCTCCTAAGGTCCACTGTACTGTTTATTTGACATCTAATCTGTTGATTAGGTCATAAGGACCCAGGTGAAAGGAAACAATAAATATCAGCTTGATCAAAAACTTTTATGGCCTCCATAACGTTTTTAATGGTCAACGTTCATTCAACACTGTTTCCTACAATGTGGTCCACTTAAGATTTCTATATACCTCATTTTTTTTTTCTCATAACATAAAATGATCTATAAAAATAGATGGAGGGCATAGATGAAACACATACAACATGATGGAGCCCACAGAGCACCAACCACGGGCCATTTACTGGTGGCAGGGGGAGTAGGTGAGTAGCCCATACGACGTCTGCGCTCCTCGAGCTCCGGGCGTTCCTCAAGCTTCGAGTTGTACAAACGGTTCAAAGGAGATCAAAGTTGTATGGGCCCCACAATGATGTATTTATTATATCTACACCGTTATCATTATAGGACATTATCCAAAAAATGAATAACATCCAAAGATCATCTCGACCACACTACAAATAACAGCAAAAAATGATTTTCGCCGTTAAACAATTCGCATGGTCCACTTGATAGTTAGATCTGTCTTATTTTTCGTCTCAACTCTTACTACGAGCTCACCAAATGGATGGACAGCTTGGATATAACACATACCCCATGATTAGACCCACACAACTTGCTAATGTCGATATAAAATCACAATTGTGAAAGCTGTGCTTGCGTGAAAAGCAAGTCACAATTTCTTGTCGTGCACGGCAAGTCAATGTCTAATAAAAACATGAATCCGTATATGGAAAGCTCTATCAGAGCCATGTGGCGCCCACCTTGATGTATATATTTTATCTAAGCCGTTCATCCATTTTGACATATCATTTTAGACATTGAGCAAAAAAATGGCATATATTAAAGGATGAAGTGGACCACATCACATGAAACAGTTGAATTAAATTCATATGATCCAAATCATAACCAACTCCATCCGACTCGGTTTCTCTGACCGAGTCGGACTTGGTTCGGGTCAGGCGAATCATGTATCGAATCGGTTCGAGTCAGGTGACCCGGATTTGGTTCCGGATCGGATCGAGTTCGGGTCAAAACATTGACATTTCGAATCGGATCGAGTTGAACCCAATCCGATCCGATCCGATCCGGACCGATGCCCAGCTCTAGGTCTTGGCATCGATTCCCTAGTGGGGGTGGCTAACAGTGAAGTGTGATCTGACAGTGGGTGTACTAACAAGCTAACAAAAAAAAAAAGTAAAAGATTTATTCTTATTATTTTATAATTTTCTTTTCTATTTCTAAATCTCTTTTTTTTTCTCAAAATTTCCATTTATGTGATTATTTTTACAATATATATTTTACTTTATTGCGTATGTTTTAAATATTTTAGTCGTTGTTGGACCACAAACAAGCGGACATTGGAATCGTTTTTACAACATTGATGGAGACGAGAAACGCTTTTCTAACCAAAAAGATCTTTTGTTTCGTTCCTATGGCCCACCTACTGGCGGTCCGCTTGATTGATCCATTGATTACTAAAATATTTAAGAACCACATAAATAGAAATAAATATTTATAAAACAAAGTTAAAGGGGAAATAACTAAAAATAAAATAAAATAGAAGTATGATATAAAAAAGGACACTGGCTTCAATGCAAACTGACCTCACCAACAGCCGTGTGCTCATTATCTATCACCATTTAAAGATGGCCAGTGGGAATCTAACGGCATTTCTGAATTTGAATTTTCAGAAGTGAAGGTGACTGGTAAAGAGTATAATTTGAAATATGGATTAAAATTCCAACCAACCATATAAGGATGGTGATAGACAAGTGTTCATCTTCTATATAATTCGATCTTTTTCTTATGAAAGTTAATGAGAAATGATCAAGTACTGCTCTTAATACCATCTACCACACAATTAGGACATCCAAAAACAAGTATTTTGGGTAAAATCTTAGGGGTCATTAGGCAGTGTACATTCTAAGGAATTTGTGGGGATTTTAGTTTTTTGAGATGTTTGCTGGCAAGATTTTTGAAGGATTTGAATTTTGGTTGGTCTAAAATCCATCTCAAGAGAATTCTTTTGCATTCCCATCTCAAAGTTCATTTGCAAAATCCTCTTAACTTCATAGGTTTCAAAATCCATTGAATTCTAGAAGCTTTAATTTTAAATCCCTTGGACGACTATTAGCTCTTGTGATTGAAAATGGGAAATAAATCTCAATTACCATCTCTTATTAGATTTTTCGTTTGTAAGAAACATATGCAGAAACAGTTGGACCAGTTTTCAATGGTTAGGACCTCAGCAATAGTTCTGTATGACCTAGCACTTGCCCCTCTTGTTTAGATCGATTGCAACGGGCTACTAGCAGTCCGTCCAACTTTTATGAGATTGGTTCTTACTAAAACACATTGCAACAGCTTCCAGAGAGAACATGGCATATGTTAACATTTATCAGACTATCCTTTATGTATTAAGGCAAGATGTCTAAATGTTGGAAAACATGAATGTCAATCAAAACTGTTGAAATTATGGCCCCGATTGGTGAATTATAGCCAAAAAATACCAATTAAGGAAGGTGGGCCCATGGTCTGATTGATTGTGGTCTTAGATGATGGACCCTCTCATGTCACAACCACACAATCAACAAGGAAAATGTTGTTGAAAATGGCTTTCACTAGAAAATGGTGTAAATGAAACATGGGCTCAGTTACCTACTTTGAAAGCAGCAGATGAGATCCAACCATGCCATGGCTTTAACGTGCTGTTGTATGATTCCTCCACAACTTGTGCCAGATTCTGCCCTGGGTCCTTTGCTAATTTGTCTAACAAAGCTGCCGTCAAATCCACTGACCTGCTGCAACGCCACAAAAGTAAGAGAAATTCAACTGTGATCGCACAGTGTGCGCTGAGATTCAGGGCACACATATCCTGCGCCATTCCCCCAAAAAATGGGTGGTGGGAATCTCAACATGCTATTTAAATTGGACTTCTCTCTATTTAATTAACATTTCTTGCTGTTTGAACTGCAAAGAAAATTATAGATTCCGTGAAGTGACTATTACCCTTGCACTTAGGGGGCGTTTGGCGCATAGTATTAGATTGGATTAGCTGAGATAGAATTGCATTTGGTCCCTTGCAATTCCATCCAACATTTAGAGAGGGTGGGAAGGATTGGATTAATACATATATCATATTGTCCTGTCCGAACAATAGATCCAGCATTAGGGCCTATTTGGAATGTGAGATTAGGTGAAATGGAATGCATTTGGTCACATGCAAATTCTATTGGCATTTGGAAATGAGGGAAAGGATTGGATTAATACACGTATCATATTGTCCAGTCCCAACAATAGATACCACGGTATTTCCGATGGATTTCAAAATCCATTGCATTTGTGGGCCCTACATTGATGCATATGTTTTATCCATGTCATCCACTCATATACGCCCTTTACATGTGACATTGAGTTACTAATACATACAGGTGACCGGCATTAGTAATGAAATCTTGTCCATTGATTATAATTTCATAGTCCATCAAACACAAGTTTCATTTAATACAATGTTTTTTTCTACAAAAAAATAAAGAAAAAAGAAAAAAGAATTTTATCCCAAACATGAATTGAATGGTCAAAATACCATGATATTTTAATTATATCTATTGCAATTCCATACCATTTAATCCCCACTTCCCTTAACTTAGACGATGGCTTTTCTTTAGCACTAGTATAAGGTAACAATTATCTAATGAATCCAAATGGCTCCATTTTTTTTTTCCCAGAATCCATTGGCCATGGTGTTGGAAAAGGTAATATTATAGTTATCCATGTCCACATGGTGGACTCACCGTGTCCAAAAAGGCAATAAGAAAGGTTTCATAAACACTAGGATAAATGGAAGTTGGGCTTGAAACAACAACACTTTGTGCGTGTGCTGGAAATGATGATATGAGCTCTCGGCATGATACCGTGGCCCGCATACATGCAGTCCGTTGGGATTACATGTACTGGTAAAGTTCACCAAAATGACACACTTTGTCGGACTTCAGATCGAGCCCGTTCATCTTGTCTATGACAAGATCATGGTCATTAAAAAAAAAAAAAGGATAATTGCCTATCTAATGCCATATATTGATGTGTTACAACTGGTATCGAGTTGCAGCAAAATGCCAAAGATGTGGACCATCCCTCAACTGGGTACTATAGAGAGGGTCCATGGCCCAAAAATCATATAGTTGAATGATATTAACCATTTGATCATTGCCCACGAATGGGCATGAAAAGAGGAGAACAACATCCACAGTCAATGGGCAAAAGTCATGTAATTGGAGAGAAATAAAGTATGGAAATCAGGGAAAATGTACCTGGTAAGCCATACCAGCGCTCTTGTACAACTTTCAGCCTTTCTAGCGCTACCTTCGGCCGTCTCTTTCTTCAATATCTCCACCAAATTGGAATAAACAGAAGGATCCAATTCATGTAGCTTTTCTAATCTCTATTATACATTCAATAAATACTCTTTGTGAGTTTGTGAGATAAACGCATGAATATCGACAGGGGTAGATAATACATCACATCAAAAGTCTTTTTTTTTTTTTTTTTTGCTATTTTATTTTCCTGTTAGAATTAGATAACGACACACATGAAAAATGAGACCCTTTTGAGATGGTGGTAAATGGGTATTTTCTAAAGTAGCTTTATATGGATAAAAGTCGCCTTTTTACCTGAATGTTCTGATGCACGTCTTGTCTCAAAACTGCCATAGTCGGTCCGATCTTATCTGCAAAGGACACAAGAAAGTGTAACCACACAACAAGGTTAGGTGGTCGTCTGTGTAATAGCATCTTTCACAGAGGGAGAGAGAGAGAGAGAGAACAAACCAAGGACTTGCAAGACCAAGGTGCAGAAATTTAGAAAAGGCCTGGTGGAGATATGATCGTCATGTTTAAATAGAGAAAGCTCTTCAATGGCAGACCTTATCTCAGACCCCTTTTCCTCCATCCTTTCTGTTGCTTCCTTCACTAATCTCTCCGTCTGCATCCTTCCTTTCTCTCTTTTCTTATTAGATGATTATATTGCTACACGTTCTCGTCTCCGTCATACGTTTGTAGCAGTGGCAAGTGATAGAAGTCAATGAGAGAGAGAGAGAGAGAGAGAGAGAGAGAGAGAGAGAGAGAGTTTTTGCAGCTGTAGATATATAACATAGTTATGTTCGCCACTCCTTATGTGTATATATAGAAACACCTTAACCGAGATGTCTCTTCTTCATTTTAAAAATGAAAGGAAATGGCTTCCAAGCCCGGATTTCCCATTTCTTTATTGGACATCGATCACGACGTGAATTTTGACCTTGCTATTATCACCTCACCCCTCTCTCTCTCTCCCTCCCTCCCTCCCTCCCTCCCTCCCTCCCTACCTTTCCTCTCCTTTGGTTTACATACCCACTAGGAATTATTTGATGCTCTTCCCTGATTCAATACACACCGTGAATTTTTGTTGTCCCTACTTTGGGACAGATGGTCTTAAAGGTTCAGCTGGTTTCCGTAGAATGGACGAGTAATGTTAAAAGAAGTTGATTGTCTGTATTCCATAACGAATATCCATGAATTTTTGGGTGTACCGTCTATATGATTTTTGTGATGATTTGGACGGTTCTGATTGAGGAATTTGGTTCCATGTATGTGGTAGATGGGTGTACGTGTATGGATCTTTACAGGCAGCAGGAATACCAGATCATTTTTGTCAGAGGAATTATTGGATCTTATCATCTTGATCATCCGCGAGTTTATCATCTTTGATCATCGGCGAGTGTAGTGTTGGCCCCGACTGCGAGTGATCCGACTTGCTTGCACTTCCTGTAACCCCAGGCTCCGTGGGGCCCACCGTGAATTATTTATTTATTTTATTATTATATTATTATATCTACTCCGTCCGTCCATTTAGCTAGCGCATTTTAGGACATGATCCTAAACATGAGGGACGTCCGAAACTCGAGTGGCCCACACCACAAGAAACAGTGGGGATTGAACGCTGGGCGTTCAAACCTTTATGGGGCTATAGAAGTTTTGAATCATGCTGATATTTGTGTTTTTCTTTCTTCCGGTTGCGAATCACCCTATGAATGTGTCGGATAGCGTATAAACATAGGTTTCAATAGGGTGTTCCCATTCCATTATTATGTGGTGTGGCCCACTTGAATTTTGGATCTCCATTACGTTTGGTCTTATGTCCTAAAATGACCGGACAAAATGGATGGATGGTAGATATGATAGGATATAATACGGACATCACAGTGGCTCCACAAGGCCTGGGGTTACACGGGATTCTGTAAACCCCGATTACAGGCACAAAACCACTTTTTGTTATTTGGGAGTCAGAATCGGTGATCCAGGCCGTTGATCTGACAAGACCCAAAAGCCTTCCACATTAAACTATGATGTAAGGGCGACGACAATGAGCCTTATAAAATAATAAATAGCAGATCCAACTTTTGGGCAAATCACACCATATATAGGTGACAGTGGTGATTGAATGCCCACCATTAAAAACTTCCTCGGGCCTATAAGGAGAACATGAATATCAGCTTGATTTAAAACTTTTGTAGTCCTCAAATTATTTTTAATGGTGACCACTATATTGAATAGTATGGTCCACTTGACATTTAGACCTCAACTTCAAACATTTCTTGAGACTTATCTCTGATAGCAGCACATAATCTAATCAAATTCCACCACAGGTCACTACAGAGATTAGTGCCCGGTAAAACACCCTAACTTCATGAGGCCACCATACTGTCTGCCTGAAATCCAATCCATCCATCTGGTGCAGCCCTCATGCTATAGGCACCGTGCCAGGTATCAGACCAATCCACAACTCTGGTGTGGGACGACACCCACATGGAACAATTGGGAAAAGACTTCAACCATAGGTTTGTTTGTGGGGCCCAAGATCATGTGTACTTTATCCATTCAGTTCATCAGGTGGACTTCACGAGGATGAATAATAAAAGTTTAAAATATTATCCTAAAAATCATCCTCATCCAAATCTCAGGCGAGCCACACTCCTTTGACTTCCAAAGTTCTAGGCTTGATTTTACCATCTTCCCTTTGGTGTGGCCCACCTGAGTGCGGGCTGATTTTGGCATGTTCGGTAAAAATGAGATGGCTCATCTGATGGACAGAGTGGATGTCACGTGCACATTACTGTGGGCTCCACAGGGTAGGATGTTTTTCCCTGCATGACCCTACTAGCCGTTCATTCAGTGGGCCCCACAGTAGACGGCGGTCATGGAAAAGTCCACGGATCTAGCATCAGGCAGGTACAGAAATGGATGGTTGAAATAAGAAGGCTGACTATAACCAGCGAACAGGACTTATTATTAATTGGACGACAGTCTGCTTTATTAGTTTAATTTTTGCACCGACGGCAATCCAAAATAATTCGTACGTACAAAACAGTTAAATCATTGGACCCATGTACGTATACACCTTTAAACCATGGGACCCCAAGTACGTTGCTACCGGCATTGTCAGTATGCAATCCGCGTCCTTGTTCGCTTGCAGACATTCCCATGACCGTGCTCTTTGGACCCCCACCATGATGTATGTACGTTTTATTTACTTTGTTCGTACATTTTGTCAGATCATTTTAAGTATACGAGCTCAAAAATGAGTGTGGACTTCCCATTCAAAATGAGATTAGTTTACTCTTTAGATTTTGACTGATCTTTGTTAAAATTATTTTTGGACAATTTGAGGGTCATTGAAAATATAATGGGGGTAGGACTCTTGGCACCTCAGGTGAATACCTGACGAACACCGTTAGCAGATTTAGAACTCGACAAATCAAATCTTAGTCGATTACCCAAATGCATGCTCTGGAAATCCTGATTAGTACTCCAAAATCATTTATATCCGTCCCTTAAAGCATCACAAATCTAAATGGGTCATATATTAAGGATCCCCAACACCTACAGAGACAGCTAATTGAACAGGTCAGAAAATAAAATAAAATAAAATCGCACGCTCATTGTAAGTCAGGGTGACATCATCATCCCTACTCCCGTTTTTTTCTTCCACGCGTGTTAAGGAGCTTATTTTGTCAAACAAAATAGTGCCATATATATGAACCGTTAGTCTGCCACAAGCCAACGGCTACCTGTCATACTTTTTACTTACCCGAAAGTTATATCTGGACCTTGCAGACGCTGAACTCACGAAAGTGGGACACGTGTCCATTGTTAGCTCGTGGTGAGCTGACAGTCTCTCTCTATAAATTCAACCCAATAGCAACCATTCCAAGGAGTAGTAACAGAGAGAGGGCTAGTGGCACCTAGGGGCGTACATCAAACCGGTAGAACCGTGGAACCAGACCGGAACCAACCAAACGGACCAGTTTGGTCCGGTTCTGGAGTGCACCTGTTCTGGTTCCGGTTCCAAAAATTAAAGAACCGTTTACTTCGGTTTGGTTTGGTTTGGCTCCGGTTCCGATTTGGGGGTATGTAGAATCGAACCGAACCGTGGATCCGATCCGTGGAACCGAACATGGAACCGTGAGTTTACAATATATTTTAGTTGTATATTTGACTCATGATTTATGGTTTACAATGCACCCTTTGCTTGTTTTCATAAATGCATTTTTTCACACCATATACAATATCTAAACTATTCATCAAGTGGATCACAACACGAATGGACATGGGCTAAATTATAAAATAGAACATGCAATTGGGCCGGATTATAAAAAGCCCACAACCGTGGAACCGATCCGGAACCGAACCATTTTTCACGGTCCGGATCCGGTTCGGTTCTAGTGTGCCAACGGTCCGGTTCCGATTCCGAAAATCCTGGAACCGTAAGGAACGGTTCGGTTCCAATTTCACCCCAGAATCGGATCGAACCGAACCGTGTGCACCCCTAGTGGCACCTAATAAGACAAAGTAAAAGAAGGGTAGAGAAAAAGAATTTGGGATATCCGACTTAAAAAAAAAAAAAAAAAAAGTATCAACTATCTCATTTTTCTTCTCACATCTCAAATCAACTTACGCTTTAGCCCACATATTATAAATCAACAATATACATATTTACATTTTTTACTTTATTTTTGTAATATTCTTCTATCTATACTTAAAAAAAAAAAAAAAAAAAAAAAAAAAAATATTATTTGCCCATCTGGGATTGTAAACTCTGTGAACCAAGGTTATATGTAGTTTATTTTGTTTTATTTTTGCCGATCAAGAGTCTTAAATTTTGCAAAGCATGACTTGATACAGCAAAGCTGAAATTCCTCTTAATACCCCCTAAAAATTGTAAAATCTCAAAGTACATACCACACATCGTGCGGTCAAAAAATTGTGTCTAATATTTTTCTTTTTCACAACCGATGTCTTTACTCAGAATCTACGATCATAAATCAACCGCAGGAGTCACTTGAGTTAAAAAAATATTATGATTCCTCGACTTTTAAGCAATTCTGCAGTTTCTAACTGACCGTGTATTACAAGCTTCATTTGATTACTAATGGCTCCAAGTTAAACACACTTTTACCTCTTAGTCAACTCCACATTTAAATTAAACCAAACAAAAGCAAACGAAAAGATAAAACTCAGAAAGTGAAGTCGGCTTTTGCATCTTTGCATGTAAAACGGCGTATAACGGGGCATATCAAAATCTCAGGTGGGCCACACCACTGCAGCAGTGGTGATTGATTGAATCACCGTGATTTCTGAGACAGATAATCTCCACCGAGGGGTCTAACTTTTGGACGGATCAAATATTCTATTAGTGTGAGAAATTGGAAGGAAAAATAAAAAATAAAAAAATGTTGCATATTAAGTTGGCCTACATCCCGCTGCAGGTGATCATTTCTCATTTTAATGACATGACTCAGATGATGGATCCTATGCATATAGAATATAAGTGACGACCAAACAGCTCAACCGCTGCTGCATCTTAAAGGATCAATCTAACGTGGTTGACCACGACACAAAAATCAGACCGACCAAAAGATCCTAGCCCTTGGATCAGTGGACCAGTTACAACGACAACTAAGACGTTGACATTTTTTTTTCCATTGCTTTGGTATGCATACATGAAGAGAACAGTTTGATTCCTTTCATATAAGCAAGTTAAAGGACACCATGCCATCAATGCTACGTTTATAGTTGAGATTCGCCTAAAACTACTTTATCTATAAATATTTAAAATGAATTCCAACCGTCGACAGTTCTAGGTTCCATCTCTCCCTCATTCCAGGCACCATCTTTTAAATTGCACACTAGATTTATTCCATTTTCTATCATTAATCTATTGAATTATATTTCTTCTGTGTAATCTATGACCAAGCCCATAATCTCAACGCCTTCCACGTGGCATTAACACGTCAGGGCATCTGACATGTGGCCATATGTTGAATGGTTACGTGGCACCGCATGCCATGGAACTCGGATGCGGATTGCCTACTGGCGAGGTGCTCTGGACAGTGTTCTATGGGCCCCACCTGATATATTTGTTTTATGGACTCGGTTATTCTGTTCATCTATTTTTGTAGATCATTTTAAGGTATGACTCTAAAAATAAAGTAGATCCAAATATCATGCGAACCACGCTACAAGAAAACTATAATGATTAAACGTCCATTATTTAAAACTTCCTAAGGTCCATTGTAATGTTTTCTTGTCACCGAATCTGCTCGATTACACAAATATTAATTTCATAAAACTTTTGCAGTCCTAAGAAAATTTTTATGGTGGGCGATGAATAAGGACTTTTTCCTCTAAGGTGGTCCAAATGAGATTTTTATCTCCTCATTTTTAGGCCGGTTCCTTAAAATGATCCAGAAAAATGAATGGACAGCATGAATAAAACACATCCATCATGGTGGGGCCCACATATCACCGTCTAGTAGCTAATTGCTACTGGCTACTGACAGCCTAGTAGGCAATCCACATCCATGTAACTCTTACTTTTTTAGACTCTAATTAAGCGATGAAGGTGAATGAGCTGTTCAAGAAGTGGGCCACATAAGTAAAGTTATAAGATTTTATTATTTTTAACATTTCTACTTTTTTTTTTCACAGAAGCACTCACACCCACACATACCACATTAGGATTTCACTATCATGGGTATTCAAACCCATGATCTTGTGTTGAAGCTCTTTTGAGTATATTACCAAGGCATGATTAAGGACAGTGTGTCAAGCCTTATTTTATTAATATTTTATAACCAATTCTTTTTTTACCATTGGATTTTAGCGATTTTTCATACTTTTCAACTATTCTCCAATAATTTTTCCAGTCTTCTAACTATTTTTAATAAAAACTTACGCCTCAAGAAAAATGGTTTTAAGCTTATTTGAAAAGAAAATGAAATTACAATATATATATATATATATATATATATATATATATATATATATATATATATATATATATATATATATATATATATATATATTTCACTTTTAAAGATGAGTGATTATTTCTTTAAAAAATTATTCATGAGCTAGACTTTAATTCTATTTAAAAAAAATTAAATGTTAGTTATTAAAATGAAATGATTCTAATTTCATTTAAAAGCTCGTCAAATTATTTTTTCAGTGAGCTCAAAATTGCCCCCAATCTAACTTGTAATGAAGGGAATTATGAACGTTTTTCATCGAATTGTGCGATGTTAGAAACGAACACAAATGTCGTTACAAACTTTGGTCTAGTTTTGAAAGGTCAAACTATATCCAAATGAGACGAGATTAGTCTCATTTAAAGCACATTAAATTATCTTTCCAACGAGTCAAAGATTGTCCCGATCCAATTGGTAACGAGGAAATTATAACTGTTTTTTGTGGAATCGCGTGACGTTAGAACATAGGTTAACTAAACGGTTCGCGAACACCGTTACGAACTTTAAGCCCACTTTTGAAAGATCAAATAGTATCCAAATAAAATAATTTTAGTTTCATTTAAAAAGTTGTTGAGTTATCTTTTTAATGAGCCCAAGGTCATCATAATTCGATATGCAACGAGGGAGTTATAATTGTCTTTATGAGATTGCATGATGTTGGAAATGAGACCAATTGATTTGCAAACGACATCATGGACTTTGGTATCAAATTTGAAAAGTCAAACGGTGTCCAAATGATATGATTTTACTTCCATTTAAAATGTCGTCAAATTATTTTTCCAACGAGCTAAGATTACCCCCGATCTGACATATATTGAGAGAGTTATGCCTATTTTCATTAGATTGCATGATGTTGGAATCGAAGGTGAAAGCAAGCGTGTAAACGTGAGTCCACTTGCAAATGCAAATGTGAATATATCAAACGTGGCATCACATAAATATATGACAATAGCCATAACTCACTCATCAGATATTGGATCAGGGTGATCTTAGGCTTGTTGGAAAGATAATTCAATTACCTTTCAAATGTATATAGAATAATTTCATTTAGACACCATTTTACCTTTCAAAAGTTAGTCAAAAATTCATGATGACATTTGCAAACCGTTCAGTCTCCCTTCTAACATTGCACGATCCAACAAAAATGGTCATAAATGTCAAATCGAGACGATCATTGGATCGTTGGAAAGATAAGTCAAGAAGTCTTCGAATGTGACTGGAATGCTCTCATTTAGATATCGTTCAACGTTTCAAAATTAAGCCCAAAGTCGATGGTGTTTGTGTTCATTTTTAGCATATCACAATCCCACAAAAATAGTTATAACTTTCTTGTTATAAGTTTGATCATGGTGATTTTGAGCTCGTTAAAAAGATAATTTTATAGACTTTTCAATTGGAACTAGAATCATCTCATTTAGACATTATTTGACATTTTAAAATAAGACCCAAAGTCTACCTCACAAACAACTTTTAAAATAAAGAGGAAGAACTCATCTTCTAATAGTGAAATGTTTTCAATATTTTTTTTTTATCTCATTTCTTTCCAAACAAACTTAAAACTCACTTTTTTAAGATGAATCTCTAAAAAAAAATTTTTTTTTAAAATTGAGAAGTACAAAAGATTATCAAAGAATAATAAAAAAAGCATGAAAGATCATCGTAGTATAATGACAAAAGAAGAGCCAGTCAAAGAGTACTGATAAATAACGTTCAAAGGCCTTTATGGACGTTAGGCTTGATGCAATGTATTTTCATCCCAACAAATTTCAAAAAGATATAATGAATGTAGAAAAGTACATATTTTTTTTTTTTAAAAAAAAAAATGCTTATTTACAGGCTCCCACAATACCTGGCGGTATATAAGAATAATTTTTAAAAAAATCCTTCCAATTATTAGACATTATCTGTGAATCACGTGTCATAGTTATCTCTCTTGTGTTCTTTCTCTCTTTTAGATTATGGTTGTCAAATATAATCCGATGATCTTAATGACCGGGTCATTGGATTCCAAAATATTCTAGTTAGTAATTTCAATTTATTTTAATTGAAATACACATTTCCAAATGATCCTTGGGAAAAGCATTCATGAAGCTTTGACGATCAACATGTGTGCAAGGGAAAGTGTGAAACCATCCCCATGCAACTCCATGTGCCAAAATGGTGGAAGTATGCAAGATCTAATCCCACCATTGGGTGGGTCCCACCGTCATGCATGCCCTGGAAAAAAATCAGGCCTGTCTACTGATTAACTGAGTTACCATTTAGGGAACAAATGGATGACTAGAAAATCTGAAGCCATTGGTTTTCTAAGACTAATTGATGAGCGGATTGGTCTGTTCTTGGGCAAGTGTAAGCACAAGGTGGGATCCACACTAATATTCGGACTACATCGATCTCACGCAAATATATATACCACATTGGCAAATGTGCATCATAAATATTATTTATGGCTCTCTTACATAACGCGTTTCGGCTTCAGAAACCTCTTTTTTCTTATTTCTTGTGTTTTTAGACGTAGCTAGCTATATAAGTTGGGATATCTGTCCATCTGTATGATTAAAGATTTGTGGGGCCCTGCGTATCTGCGTATGTATGCTTCACCGACGTTTGATGACACACATGATTAAATACATGTGTCCATCACATTCGATGGTTCGATCCTAAATCTCTTAAATTTAGGTCCCTACTCATGGCTCAGTGGCATACTCCCTGAGTTTCAACACTGAGAAGTTACGAGTCTGAGTGCTAATTGTGGGGTGTTATATATATATATATATATATATAATATATATATATATATATATATATATAACACAACTAGTTAGACGTACGCTTCATTAGGGCCCCAATGTAGTATTATGTAAAATCCACCGTGCCATTAGGTGAGCCACCTCAAGTTAGACCCAGTGCAAAACAATCAGCCGCATCCCTAGCTCACATGAACCACATAATTGAAAAATGTGTATGTAGAAAGCTCATCCTCCAAACTCTTTCCCTTGGTGTGATTCACTTTAATTACATATGTGCCAAATTTTTAGGTTCGAGGCCAAATTTTTGGTGTGATAGCTAATGGTTGGAGTGAATTTTATATTCTCATCATGATAGGGTCTATAAAAATCAAGGGTGGAAATCTCTCTCAATTGTTTCAATTGGTATGCCCACTTAAATCATTGATTAGCTTGATTTTATTTTATTTATTTATTTATTTTTTGCCCTAGCTTAAGATGTGATGTAGAGCGGGTCGTGGACAATTACATGGCAAAGATGAATCAAAAAAGGCCCGGTCGGCGACAGAAGTGATCTGGACCATCAGACCTTAAATCAGGCGTATCTCGCAATCCGGGATGAGTTAGCGGACGAAAAATATATGATTTTGGGGTAGAACGAGCTACTTTAGCCAACCAACCCTGCTACGCCGGGTTGCGACGCTCGAAATTGCGAGAAACCCCTGATTTCACGGTCGTTTCCCTGTTTCAATTTCGTTTTTACTATAAATAGTAAGTTTTAGTTTGCTTATAACTCTTTATCCGTCGGGCTTTAGGAGTTGCGCCCAACGTGAAAAGAGCTTAGAATAATTAGGAGAACAGGTTGGCGAAGCCAAATAGGACACTTACTATTTTTGGCCAAAAACCTTGCGCACTAGTAGACATCACGACCGTCTATAAATAGTAAGTTTACTATTTATAGTAAGTCGCGAATTCTAGGAGTCCTAGTTGTAGTTTGATTCTAATTTCTTTCCCATTGCTTAGTATCCTTATTTAAAGGGTTGTGAACTCGTTTTTATGGATTCATTAATCTATTTCGAATTTATTTAGAATTTATTTCTATTTTCTGCTCTCTTTTCTCGTGGATTCGAGAAGTTTCTGTGAGGAGTCCAGAGAAGTTCCGTGGATTCGGAATATTTATCCTCTTGAGGAAGACGGTGCTCGACCTCACGTCCTCCCCTGCGTCAAGATGGGATTATATACTTAATGATCAAAATGGATTTCTAAAAGATGTCACGGTGGGGCCCTTAAAAATTTGAAGAGTGGGCGTATCTCAAACTATTGTTGGTCCCGAGAAAAATCTTATGTTTCCCAGATTAGCAGAAAGTGGATCACGTATTATCCGAGTAACACCTATGGGCAAGTGTTTCCATAAACGTGGCCATGATGTATGTGTCACATATCTATGCCATCCGTCAGTTTTTAAAGATCATTTTAGTGCAAGAGCCTAAAAAAGAGGTAGATCTAAATCTCAAGTGGACCGCGCCACAAAAAACAATAAACATTGAAGGCGCACCATTAAAACATTCCTAGGGCCCACTATGATGTTTATTTACCATCCAACCTGTTCATAATGTCACATGGACCTGGATGGATGAAGGGAAAACACAAATATCAGCTTAATCCAAAACTTCTACGGCCCTAGGAAACTTTCAATGGTAAGCATTCAATCCCCACTGTTCACTCAAGCATTCGATCTGCCTCATTTTTTAGCTCATACTTAAAATGATCTAAAAAATAATGATCTGAAAAAAAAAATGGATGGACGGTTGGTATATGGTATCTGTTGGGGGCCGTTACACAAAACCTTAGGATCTAGCCTCCTAAAAACACCAGAATTATGGGATAATAAAACAATGAAATAAATCAAAGCATAAACTACACCACACAAGAGATTTTTACGTGGAAAACCGTCAAAGAGGTAAAAACCACGGGACCTAATCCAGATCAACAATCCACTATGAAGTAGAACGTTACAACCGATCACAAGCACACACCGCTTGGATCAAACCTTCTTCACTCACGTAGGAGTAGATAAATAATAAGAGAATAAAGGAAAAATAGAGAGATCTCACCGATCACGAGGACGTTGAAGCACCGAGATGTTGAGTGCACAATAGATCACATCTATGAGCATAACCTCCTTTCCACAAGCTTCCTCTCTCTCTTTCTCTCTTTCTCTCACACCTTTGATAGCCCTAAACCCTTTAGCAAACCCTTGTAAAGCTTTAGAAAACCCTCTTGCATTACCTAAAAAAGCCGTAGAAACTCCTATTTATAGTTTAGGCAACTCCCTTCCGCGCCATGGTGAAAACTGCCTCAAATTTACATAGTTCGCACAAAATCCGGACATGAATCTGCGTAACCTCGACTGGTCAAGCAGCACGGAAAAAATACAAACCAAACTCGTTGGAGTTTGAGTCGAGCCAGTCCTCAACTGGTCGACCAGCACCCTCGACCGGTCGAGTGAAGCTCTCAACCGGTTGAGTGACAAGGAGAAAACCCCATCAAATATCTCATTTTTCGACTCAAGAGGAATCCACCTTCTTCAAGTCAGTTCGGTTTTTACAAACCTCAAACTTTCTCTTGAGCAAAGTCTTGGTCATCATGTCTGACTCATTATCGTCCGTGTGGACATTCTCAAGCTGCAACACCTTCTGTTCTAAAGTATCCATAATCCAGTGATACCAAATCTATATGTGCTTGACTTAGAATGCTGACTTACATTCTTGCTCAAGTGTATAGCATTTTGACTATCGCAATAGACCACATGTTGCTCCTGCTTTAGGCTAAGTTCCTATAGGAACCTCTTCATCTAAAGCATTTCTTTACATACTTCTGTGAATGCAATGTACTCAGCCTCTGTCGTCGATAATGCTACGACCTTCTGTAGCTTACTCTAACAAGTGACCGCTCCCCCTGCAAACGTGAACATGAACCCCGATGTAGACTTCCTGGATTCTATGTCACTTGCCATATCTGCATCTTTGTAGCCCTCTAACATAGGTTTTCCGTCACCATAACATAGGCTCAACCTAGATGAGCCTCTTAGATACCGCAGTATCTATTTCACCGTTGCCCAATGCTCTTTGCCAGGATTGATAAGATATCGACTGACAACACCAACTGCATATGTTATGTCTAGGTGCGTATACACCATAACATACATCAAACTTCCTACAGCTGACGCGTAGGGTATCTTTTGCATCTCTTCCACCTCTGCCTTCGTCTTGGGACACTGCCTGTCACTCAATCTGAAGTGACCATCCAGTGGAGTACTGACCGGCTTCGCTGCATTCATATTGAACCGTTCTAGGACTTTCTCAATATACCGCTCTTGTAACAGCCAAAGCTTCCTGCTACTTTTGTCACGGGTTATCTCCATTCCTAGAATATGCTTAGTTGGGCCCAAGTCTTTCATCGCGAATGACTTGCCCAACTCCTGTTTCAGCCTGTCAATCCTCTTGATGTCCTTTCCCATGATGAGCATGTCATCAACGTATAACAGTAGAATTAAGAAATCATCATTTGAGAACTTGCGCGTGAACACATAGTGGTCCGATTCCTTTCTGTCATATCCATGCTTTAACATAAATGAGTCAAACTTCTTGTACCATTGCCGTGGAGCTTGTTTTAGCCCATACAAGCTCTTCCTCAGCCTACACATCATATGCTCTTTGCCCTTGACTTCGAACCCCTCTGGTTGGTGCATGTAGATCTCTTCTTCCAGATCACCATGGAAAAAAGCAGTTTTAACATGTAACTGCTCTATCTCCAAATCTATGCTAGCTGTCAACCCAAGCAATACCCGTATGGATGTCATCTTTACCATTGGTGAGAATATCTCCTCGAAGTCTATACCTTTCTTCTGACCAAACCCTTTCACCACAAGTCTGGCCTTGAACCTCGTCTGCGAATTCTTCTGCTCAACCTTCTTTCTGATCACCCGCTTGTTGCTCAAAGCTTTCTTGCCCTTAGGCAATTTCACCATATCATAGGTGTGGTTCTTATGCAATGATTTCATCTCCTCTTGCATAGTTTTCAACCACTCCCCCTTATGCTCATCGGCTAAAGCCTCATAATAAGCTTCTGGCTCTCCCCCATCAGTGAGCATAATGTACTCATGCGGCGAGTACCTCTTGGACGGTTGTCTGTCCCTAGATGACCTCCTCACCTTTGGCTCAACAAGTGGATTAAGTGGGGGCTGCTCCCCCGGTCCATCTTCTGTAGGAACTTTCTCGTCCTCTGCACATTGTTGTACTCTCTCGTCATCAGGCACCACGAGAGGAATAACCGGATCCATATCCTCTAGCTCACCTGAACAAGGCTGGTTCTTCTCTGGCTTACCAATGTCTTCTATACACTGATCTTTAAAGAATACCACATCTTTGCTCCTAACGAGCTTCTTCTCGGTCGGATCCCACAGTCTGTAACTGAATTTTTCATCACCGTATCCCAAGAACACACATTGTCTGATCTTCATATCGAGTTTGGACCTCTTGTCCTTTAGTACGTGAATGGATGCCCTACATCCAAACACCCTGAGATAACTGTACGATGGATCCTGTCCAATCCATACCTTCTCGAGTACTTCTCCATTCAACGGGGCTAATGGAGACCTGTTTATCAAATACATTACCGTGTGCATTGCTTCTCCCCAGAACGTCTTGGGCAACTTTGCATGGGATAACATGCAACTGATTCTCTCTACAATGGTGCGATTCATTCGCTCAGCCACACCATTATGCTTGAGGGTTTTAGGAACCGTCTGTTCATGCCGTATACCCAGGGACTTGCAATACTCATGAAAGTCACCGATGTATTCACTACCATTGTCAGTGCGGATGCGCTTCAATGATCTACATGTCTCTCTCTCGACCATAGCATGAAACAATTTAAACACATTAAAGACCTCATCCTTGGATTTCAAAGCATAAACTCAAACCCTCTTAGATGCATCATCTATAAAAGTGACAAAATACAATGCCTCACCCAAGGTTTTTATCCTCAAAGGACCACAAACATCAAAATAAATCAAATCTAATGCATGCAATTTATTAACATGAGAAGCAGAATTAACAAATAAAACTCTATGCTGTTTTCCTGATAAACAATGAATACAGGTTTTGAGAGGTATACCTGTCACGTCTAGAAGGAGCCGCTTCCTTGCTAGTACCTGAAGCCCTTTTTCACTCATGTGGCTTAGACGTCCGTGCCACATGTCAATAGCTGAATCTTCAGCTCCGTTCAACCCACCCTTGCACACACTTACACTTGCCTTGTAAAGGATGCAACACTTTTTTCCTCTGGGTGCAATCAACTAATCCTTGATGAGCTTCCAGCGCCCACCAGCAAAACGACTTTCATAGCCATCATCATCCAGCCTTCCCGTCGACATCAAGTTGAGGCGAAGGTATGAGATATGCCTCACATCCCTGAGAACCAATGTGCAGCCAACATCAGTCTTTACACAAATATCACCGACCCCTACGATCTTTGATACAATAGAATTTTCAATCTTCACGGTCCAAAAGTCACCTGACTTGTAGCGTGTGAAGAAGTCTCTGTGTGGAGTTGCATGAAACGAGGCTCTCGAGTCTATCACCCAGTCGGTGTCTTGACTCGTAACCGTGAGACAAACATCATGATCTGCTGAAAGAATAACTACAACGTCACCATCTGAAGCGACCGCAGTGGAATCTGATTCATCTTTCTTCTCCTTTCCTTTTCCTTTCTTGTCGTTCTTATTCTTACGACATTCATACTTATAGTGGTCATTCTTGCCACAATTCCAGCATTCAACATTCTTTCTAGTACTCGACTAACCTCTTGATTTATCTCGAGCCTTCCCGCCTTTTCTGTTCTTTCCTCTCCCCCATTCTTGTGTTACAAGGGCCTCTTGTTGAGTAAACCCTTGAGACTTCCTTCTTGTCTCCTCATTGAAGAGACAACTAGTTACTTGTTCCATGGACACATTTTTGTCTGACGCGGAGTTACTTAGATACACCACCAATGTCTCCCAACTATCAAGCAATGAGCTAAGCAATAGTAAAGCCTGGAATTCATCGTCTAGGACCATCTTCATAGCGGAGAGCTGGTTTAATATATTGCTTACTTCATTCATGTGCTCAGCCACAAAACCACCATCTTTGAACTTGAGATTCACAAGTCGTCTTATCAGAAAAATCTTATTGCCGGCTGCTTTCCTCTCATACAGCCCTTGCAATTTCAGTCATAGGCTAGTGGCTGAGGTTTCCGTAGACACATGGTGGAATACGGAATCATCCAACCATTGTCTAATAAACCCCACCGCTTTCCAGTCCAATTTCTTCCAATCATCATCTGTTATATCCTTTAACTTTGCTGATGTGCCTTGAATTGGAGAATACAAGTCCTTGCAATAAAGCAAGTCCTCCATCTTAACCTTCCATATGGTCCAGTTAGAACCATTGAGGCTAATCATCCTTGATGAGCCACCTTCCATAATTCAGAACCGATCCCACTTCGTTTAATGAACTTAGCTCTGATACCACTTTGTTGGGGGCCGTTACACAAAACCTTAGGATCTAGCCTCCCAAAAATACCAAAATTATTTGATAATAAAGCAATGAAATAAATCAAAGCATAAACCACACCACACAAGAGATTTTTACGTGAAAAACCCTTAAAGAGGTAAAAACCATGAGACCTAGTCCAAATCAGCAATCCACTATGAAGTAGAATGTTACAACCGATCACAAGCACACACCGCTTGGATCAAACCTTCTTCACTCACGCAGGAGTGGATAAACAATAAGAAAATAAAGGAAAAACAGAGAGATCTCACCAATCACGAGGACGTGGAAGCGCTAAGATATTGAGTAAACAATAGATCACCTCTATGAGCATAACCTCCCTTACACAAGCTTCCTCTCTCTCTTTCTCTTTTTCTCTTACACATGTGATAGCCCTAAACCCTTTAACAAACTCTTGTAAAGCTTTAGGAAACCTTCTTGTATTACCTAGAAAAGCCTTAGGAATCCCTATTTATAGTTTAGACAACTCCCTTCCGCACCATGGCGAAAACCGCCTTAAATTTATGCAGTCCGTACAAAATTCGGACATGAATCTGCGTAACCTCGATTGGTCGAGCAGCACGGAAAAAATACAAACCAAAATCGTTAGAGTTCGAGTCGAGCCAGTCCTCGACTGGTCGACCAACACCCTTGACCGGTCGAGTGAAGCTCTCGACCGGTCGAGTGACGAGGAGAAAACCCCATCGGTGTCATCGTGGGGCTTGCAAAATTTTTGCAACGACGATGCATTACTGACTTGATCAACGCCAGAGACATGCACTTTATGAATTATTTTGAGAGCTGATTAAGTGTCTTTGAGACCTCACCCAACATGGTGAGTCCTTGACAATGGGGACCACCTAGATGCATGTATTGTATATCCATCCATTTTAACTGATACCCTGGGGCATGAATCCAAAAATCAAGTAGAGAAAATCTTAGAGTGGTCCTAGAAGAGTTTCACTAGCATGTGTCATTATCAACTCTGCTTCCTGTGATGTGGTCCACTTGAGCCTTGTATTTTCTTAATTTTTTGGCTTGTACCCTAAAATAATATGAAAAAAATAAATAAACAGTGCAGATGAAACTCATACACCACGACGGCCCCTCTGTGCCCATGCACATTCCTCGCTAGGGATGAGTGGGGGTTAGTAGTCTATCGGTTTTAAGCTTTTGTAGACATACCCCGTTGGTTTCCAATCACAAGGTGTAAAGGAAGAGTGCATTAAATGATGAGAGAAAGTAGAAAGAGGAGAATTGCTTCAAAAGAAAATGGTATAACCGGAGAAGTTGTACGTGTGTGATATATTCATGAGATACACAGCATATGTAACAATTTCGGTCAATTAATCAAGTACAGTTCCTTATAAGCATGCGAAGGATATAAAATATTATTATTTTTTGTAATCCAACAATCTAGATTCAGCTTGCACACGTTTCTCTAATAATAAAGATCATTTACTAATTTTTTTTTATAGATAAAATTTAGTAAGCCCAATTTGATAAACCAACTAGATCTATTATATGTATTCCATCATATGAATATAAAACTGGACGAGTAGACATTACATGTGGATAAAAAAAAAAATACCCTTAATATCTAATGCATAGTTAGTTGGATCAATTTAAATTATCCAACTAGCTACTGTATGTGAGCATCTCTCTCTCTCTCTCCAACTAGCTACTGTGTGTGAGCATCTCTCTCTCTATATATATATATTCGTTGAATGTGAACAGTTAGTGCAGCTTTTCTCCCTGGGAATATTCACTGGCCATAACATCAAAGGTCTGGCATCTTTTAATCTGAAAAATTCGACCGAGGGCACCACACATTTATGCTGAGTCCCAAAAGATCTATCGTTTGGATCCCGGAACCAAATGGCCCTCTTGGACTGTATCACAAGCATCGACTTCCTCCTTTATATTTACATGCACACATGAAGTGGAAGTGGCCTGCTAATTTTCACCTTGTATCAGTTGTATGGTTTGATGCTCAATATTTGAGGGTATTTGAAGGTAATTAGGTATAAATATGCCCTTTTTGGTGAGTTGTGTGCCGTGTAATCGGTAGTAAATGAGATCAGTGGTATGCTAGCATATTTTGAATATTTTCATTTTGTTGGTTAGGGCCCGTTTGGATACACCAAATAAGTTACTTTTTTCTACTTATGGTAGTAAATAAGTAACTAATTATTTGAGATAAGTAAGTTTGGTTTATGATTAATTACAAGTAGCTTTTTTATTTAAAGTTTAGGGAAAAGATGTCAGTCAGCCACTAGTTAACCTATCATACATGTGGCAAGTTGATGATACCCTGAAGCAATTTGCTTCACTAAAATCACACTAGTAGAATGATCCGAATTCTTCGATATTGGACATCTAAATGGTCCCATAAAAAACATTGGCAAATTGATCATTTTTTATCTTTATGTTTAGGGGTTGTTTTATTTTTAATTTTTCTGGTAAATACATGGAAATAAATAATTATGACTTACTCCACCTGTTTGAAATTGGCCGGGGATTAGGTTTTAAAATTCCGTCCACATAAAAACCATGTCACTATCTATTTAAATATGTGGGCCCTGTCATGATATATGTGACTTGTCCACACCATCCATCCTTTTTAACAGAAGATTTTAAGGCATGAGTGTAAAAAAGAGGTAAATCCAAAGCTCAAGTGGACCACACCTTAAGGAACAATGATCATAAAGACGTCAATAGTTGAAAGTTGTTTTCTCCCTAGGGATCACATTGATGTTTATTTGTCATCCAACCTATTCATAAGGTCACACAGTTATGAATAAAGGGGAAACAAAAATATCAGCTCGATCCAAACCTTCTGGGGTCCTCAAGACGCTTTCAATGATAGGAGTTCAATTCTCATTGTTTCCTCTGGTGTGGTCCACTTGAGCTTTAGATCTGCTTCATTTTTCGGCTCATGTTTTAAAATGAGCTGGCTAAAGGGCCCCACAATTTATCGTTTTTCTACTCGGGGTGACGTGAGAAATGTTATAAATGAAGGTGGTTGTCAACATTACCTAGGACATCCAACTGGAAATACAAAGGTATATAATTATTACCCATTTACCTGGAATTACCGCTGTAATTAGAAAATCAAACAGCTAGCTAGCCCCTTATAGGTTATTATGAGGCTTGAAATTTCTTATTTTTCACCAAAGTATATATTTCAATGGGTTAATTACAATTGTTTTGTAAAATATTATATATGCATACATTCGTTTAGAAAATTAAATTTGATTTAGTCAATCATCTTCAATTTCCTTTGAATATATTAAAGAATTCCAATGCATTTCAATTAGAGGTATCAAAACACAAATTTAGAATCCTTGTGCAAACAACATAACTCAAGATTTCAATTCACATCAGCTCCATTGTAAGTGTGAACATATTTACAAGGAAGCTCTCAAGAGGGATGTTAATAGCAAACATTTTACTTCGCTAACATGCATGTACAAAGAAGCTCATGTAAGCCACACATGTGCCAGCATGACTAACATGACCAATATCCGAGTCGGCCATCAGGTGGATCTGACCGTGCAGAAGCTCTCTTTAAAAAATTATTCAGTAGCTGGCCTATGATGTTAGAAATAGCTGGACAACAACAAGAAAAAAAAAAACATCCGTTTGCTTTTTTAGCAGTGCGTCTGTTTCCTACACTGCAAACACCGGACATGTAAACCAATTGGATTCTTTGACGAGAGCTTCAAGATTTGTGGTATGTCTCATATGAGAGGATTGGATTTCATACCAACGTGCTATGCTAGGATGTGCATGGCGTGTACGTGCGTGTGGCTTTGCAAAGTCTCGTTGATGTAGAGCGGGTTGCGGACAGTTTCATGGCCAAGATGGATCAGAAAAGGCAAGGTCAACCACAGAAGTGATCCAGACCGTCAAACCTTAGATCGGGCATTTCTCGCAATCCGAAATGAGTCACCGGGCATAAAATATATGATTTTGGGGCATAACAAGCTACTTTAGTCATCCAACCCCACTACGCCAGGTTACGCAAGCCAGATTTGCAAAATACCCCCAGATCGACGGTCATTTCCCTATTTTAATTCTGTTTTAACTATAAATAGTAAGTTTTAGTTTGATTATAACTCTTCATCCACTGGGCTTTACAAGTTGCGCCCAACGCAAAAAGAGCTTAGAATAATTAGTATAACAGCTTGGTGAAGCCAAATAAGACACTTACTATTTTTGGCAAAAAACCTTGCACACTAGTAGACATCACGACCGTCTATAAATAGTAAGTTTACTATTTATAGTGAGTTGTGAATCCTAGGAGTTTTAGTTGTAGTTTGCTTCTGATTTCTATCCCATTGCTTGGTATCCATATTTAAAGGGTTGTGAACTTGTTTATTACATTCATCTATCAAATTACGAATTTGTTAGAATTAATTTCTTTTCTTCTTGCTTTCGTTCCTCGTGGATTCGAAAAGTCTCTGTGAGGAGTCTAGAGAAGCTCTGTAGATTCGGATTAGTCATCCTTGAGGAAGATAGTGATCAACCTCATCATGTTCATCCCTGCGTCACTCATCCTCTGCAAATGCCTTGTACTCTTGCACTCGAGCTTTTAAAAACATGTACTGTTAGAGAAATTCTTCAATGCTTTTAGGGCACTCGCAAGTTATAGTGCTCCTAGCTAGTTGCATTTAGCTACATCGGTGCAGTTGGAGTGTCCAATCCATTAATCTGGACTATTCATTGGTCGATTGCTCATATCATGGGAAACCATGCAAGCATCACACTGATCCGAGAAATACCAATTATTTGATTAATGGTCTTTAACATGGACGGTCAAGATCATTTACACAAAAATAGGTTTAAAAAACAATTTCATCCATATATATGTTAGAGACTACATAGACTGCCTATTGTTATAAAGAATTACTTTTGTTAGGTAATAATTGTTGAGGAGCCGCGAAAGTAAATTCCGAATTCGAATCAAACAATAAACAAATAAATACAAACAAGCAACAACACAGAGAATACATGAATTTTATGTAAAAAGTTTTTATGGAAAAAACTACGACATAAAACGATGGCAAAATTCACTAGCACGGTACAAAACCCTTCAGAAAACACTAGCCCGCCTCCCTTTAAAAACGCTTAAGCCCACTTAAGAATACCCAAATCTCAATTTATATATATATATATATATATATATATATATATATATATCTTGTGGTGTGTGTGGTGTGGTGTGTGTGTGTGTGTGTGTGTGTGTGTGTGTGTGTGGGTGTTTTCTGTAGTGGGTCCACTTGAAATTTAGATGTTGGAATATTTGGTTGAATTAAATAGACTATAGAAAATCGAGAACCAAAAAAGAAAATAAAATTTTGAGAAAGAAGACTTATTGAATTGAGTCGAGGCGTGACCGAGTCACTCGGCTTGAAATCGAATTTGCTCCCCTTGGCTGCGTCCCAAGTGCAACAGGTTTCCAGAGCAATCGACCTCCCAGATACAACGACTATGACCAGGTCCCAGTGGTGCACTCACTGTACGCGGGCTTGAACCACTTGCTGTTTAACCCGAAAGTGCTGAGTTGACTCAGTGATGAACTTAGTAAAATTCTTATATCAGAGAGTTTTATAAAAGGAAATGATTTTCGTATATGCAAACATAAATCGGAAGTCTTTATATAGACTCCGAAGAGGTGCATAAGCACCCTTTACAAAGGGTTAGGTCAGTTGGGTTTAAACCCAACATGTGCGACCAACCGGAACGGACACATCTCTCTGTTTAAAATGAAAAGGCGCAAGTGCGAATACACTCTAGCAACTGAAGTCCCGCGTATACACTCACACCGCACCTGCACCCACGCTCAGCCCAGCCCATCCCGTCGTGCACGTGTACCCACCCCCACCCCAGCCCGTCCCGTCGCGCACGCGCCACGCACACACACACGGACACAGACTCGGCTTAGCACGGCACGGCTCGGCTCGACGCACGCGCGCGTGTGTGGTCAATGGCATAGATTAGAGCTATTGGCATAGCCTGCACTCACTGTACGCGGGCTCGAACCACTTGCAGTTTAACCCGAAAGTGCTGAGTTGACTCAGCGATGAACTCAGTAAAATTTTTAAACCAGAATATCAGAGAGAGTTTTATAAAAGGAAATTATTTTCGTATATGCAAACATAAATCGGAAGTCTTTATATAGACTCCGAAGAGGTGCATAAGCACCCTTTACAAAGGGTTAGGTCCGTTGGGTTTAAACTCAACAGGTGCGACCAACCGGAACGGACACATCTCTCTGTTTAAAACGAAAAAGCGCAAGTGCGAGTACACTCTCGCAACTGAAGTCCCGCAAGTACCCATACACACACACCCACACAAGTACACTCATGTTGCACCCACGCCCAGCCCATTGCGCACGCGCACAAGGACACGGACTCGGCTCGGCACGACACGGACTCGGCGCGCGCGCGTGTGGTCAATGGCATAAATTAGAGTTATTGGCATAGCCCCCCCCCCTCCCGAAGGAACAAATTTACATGCCCCCTGAATGGGGCTCAAGCCCAAGACAAAAAGACTATCTTATATACAAGATAATTTTCTTTATCAAATCCGATGTGGGACAAAACCCATAACTCAAAAGTACCAAAACTTTTCAAATTTTGGAGGGAAACTAAAAATTTGAAAACTAAATTTTTTAAATATATTTTGAAACAAAATACAACAATCCCCCACATATTTCAAAATAAAACTCTTTCGAATTAAAGCGTAATAGTTGTGCAATGGTGCCAGTGTCTCCATAGACTTGAACCGACATTAAAGTAAACAAGACAGGTCTAGTGAAGACATATCCACTAGTGGATTTTATCTCATCTGAATCACTGATCCAGTTAGCATCACTATATCATTTTAATACAACAGGAAAACCATTATAATGTAAACCATAGGCCATACTGCCTTTTAGGTATCTCAAAATCCTAGACGAGGCATTCTAATGCTCTTTTTCAAGGTTATGTGTATATCTACTTAGTTTTCCTACTGTAAAAGATATGTTTAGTATAGTGCAGTTTGTTAAATACATGAGGCTATCAATTATTATAGAATACTACAATTGAGACACACTATTTTCTGTATTCTTCATGAGAGTCACATTATAATCATAAGGAGTACTGACAGGTAAACAGTCAAAATGATTAAACTTTCTTAATATCTTTTCAATGTAATGAGATTGTGATAATATAATAACACCATCTTTCCTAGTTACTTCAATACCCAAGATTACACTAGCCTCTCTTAAGTCTTTCATGTCAAACTTAAATGACAAGAATTTTTTAGTTGCATTAACTAATTTAATATTAGTTCCAAAATAAGCATGTCATCAACATAAAGATATAATAACATAATCATTTTTAGAAATTTTACTATATACACATCTATCTACATCATTTATATGATAACCATTTGATTTTAAAACACCATCAATTTTTTCATACCATTGTTTAGGAGCCTATTTTAAACCATATAGTGATTTAATTAGTCTACATACTTTATTTTCTTTACCTTATATCTTATAATCCTCAGGTTGCTCCATATATATTTATTCTTCTAAGTCTTCATTTAGGAAAGTTGTCTTAACGTCCATCTGGTTTACCACCAGTTTATATATGGAGGCTATCGCTATTAAGACCCTGATAGTTGTAATTCTAGTTACAAGGGAATATGTATCAAAGTAATCTATTCCTTCTTTTTGTTTAAAGCCTTTCGCTACCAACCTAGCCTTAAACTTATTAATAGTTCCATCGGATTTTAGTTTCTTTCTAAATACCCAATTACAGCCTATTGGTTTGTTTCCAGGTGGTAGATCTACAAGTTCTCAAATGTTATTAGATATTATAGATTTCAACTCTTCATTTATTGCTTACTTCCAAAAGGTTGCATCTGAAGAGTTAATAGCTTCTGTATAGGTTGTAAGATCATCTTCTACTAAGAAGGTAAAAAAACCATCTCCTAGGTTAGTTTCTCTTCTAACAATAGTACTTTTTCTTGGTTGTATCTCTTCTACTACTTTCTCTTAAGCATTTTTACTAGTAGACGCGATATCTGATTCATTGACTTCCTATTTTCCTAAAGATTTAGATTTCATAGGGAATACGTTCTCAAAGAATTCTTCATCCCTAGCTTCTATAATTGTATTAGGATTTAAAATATTATCCTTAGTTTTTAAAACTAGAAACCCATAGGCTGCACTGTTTTGTACGTAACTTATAAATACACAGTCGGTCGTTTTAGGGCCTAACTTTCTTTTCTTAGTTTCAGGCAATCATACTTTAGCAATACACCCCCACACTTTAATATATTTATAACTAGGAACATGATTCTTCCAAAGTTCATAAGGTGTTTGTTCAAAAGATTTAGAAGAAATTCTATTTAGGATATAACAAGCAGACAAAATTGCTTCTCCCCACATATTTGAGGGTAAACCTTAACTATTTAACATAGCATCATCATCTCCTTTAGAGTTCTATTCTTACATTCTGCTATTCCGTTTTGTTCTAGTGTATAAGGAGTTGTAGTTTCATGAACTATTTTATTCTTTTCACATAATTCTTTAAATTGAGAAGATTCATATTCATCTCTATCTGTTTTAAGTCTTTTAATTTTTTATATTTAACTGATTTTCAACTTCAATTTTGTATTTAGAAAAAGTATCTAAAGCTTCATCTTTATTCCTTAACAGATAAACTCTAATGAACCTAAAGTAATCATCTACAAAAGTTATGTAATATCTTTTTTCACCTTTAGACATGTGATTTTTAAAATCACCCAAGTCACTGTGTATTAACTTTAATAAAACAGGTAATCTTTCTATTCGATTAAAGGATTTTCTAATGAATTTTGATTCTACGCATATTTCACATTTTTCGAATTCTTCATTAGATATATTAGGTAATAAACTTAATCCTTTCATTTTCTTTAAAGATACTACATTCACATGACCTAATTTACTATGTCATATATAAAAAGGTTCAACGATATAAACAGAACTGGATATCTTCTTATTATTATCATTGGATACATTTACAATGAATAAACCATCGCTACAGTATCCCTTACCAACAAAAGTTTCATTCTTAGTCATTACAAGCTTATCTGAATCAAATTAATAATAACTTAAAACTAGCCTTATTGAGGAGCAAATCAGATACCAAGTTTTTTCTAATGTCGGGCACGTGTAGGACATCATTCAACATCAGAGTCTTTCTAAAAGTGAGTTTCAGAAGTACTTTTTCCATTTCCCTATAACTGGAGATGTTCTAACATTACCCATGAATACCTGTTCATCATCTCGTGATACTTGGTAGGAGGTAAACATTATACGATTCTTGCACACGTGCCTAGTTGCACCAGTATCTAGTACCCACTCCAAGTTGTTTACAAGAAAGACTTTTGACACCACAACTACTATCATGTCAGACTCATTGTCTGTTTTTGTAAGATTAGCCTACGTCTTATCTTTGTTTTTCTTAAGTCAACAGGTTTGATTGTGATGCCCTGGCTTTCCACAGTTGTAACAATTTCCATTTTTCTTAAATTGATTGTTTACGAATTTCTTTTTAAGCTTGCATTCATTTGCGTAATGTCCAGGTTTGCCACAGTTATGATAGTTGCCCTTTTTCTTATTATTTATCTGACTTGATTCCACAAGATTTTTAAATATATCTTATTTCCATTTTCTTTTTGATCCCTGATTCTATTGGCCTCCTCTATTCGTATATGTACGATAGTGGTTTCCAAAGAAATGCCGTTCTATTTATGTTTCATTCTATTCTTATATTCTTTCCAGGAGGGCGGTAACGTTTCTATTAGCATCATAACAGAAGCACTTCATCCAACTTAATTCCTTCTGTCGATAGTTCGTGAACTAGACTTTGAAAATCGTGAATCTGATTTGTGACAGGTTTATCGTCTGTCATTTCATAATGAAGGAAATTAGCAATTGCATGTTTCTTAGCACCTGCATCTTCCAATATGTACTTCTTTTCCAAAGCAGTCCATATGTCTTTAGCAGATTCATAAGAAGCATACACGTCATATAGTTCGTTGGACAAAGAGTTTAGAATATAGTTTTTACAATTATTTTCATCTACTACTTCGGTTTGATTTGCTGGATCTATAGTAAATGATTCAGATAGTATGTATGAAACTTTAAGGGTGGTCAATGCGAACATCAGTTTCTGTTTCCACCGTTTAACGCATTGTCCAGCGAACAGTTCAATTTTGGTTAACTCAGCAAAAGCATTTACTGTTACTGTAGCCATAGTCTATGTAATTCAACAATTTCGATTTCAAGATTGTTGGAATATTTGGTTAAATTAAATAGATTATAGAAAATCGAGAACCAAAAAAGAAAAGAAAATTTTGAAAAAGAAGACTTATTGAATTGAGTCGATGCATGACTGAGTCACTGGGCTTGAAATCGAATTTGCTCCCCTTGGACCGCGTCCCAAGTGCAACAGGTTTCCAGAGCAATCGACCTCCAGGATACAACGACTATGACCCGGTCTCAGCGGTGCACTCACTGGACGCAGGCTCGAACCACTAGCAGTTTAACTCAAAAGTGCTGAGTTGACTCAGCGATGAACTCCGTAAAATTCTTAAACCAGAATATCAAGAAATGATTTTTGTATATGTAAACATAAATCGGAAGTCTTTATATAGATTCCGAAAAGGTGCATAAGCACCATTTACAAAGGGTTAGGTCCGTTGGGTTTAAACCCAATAGGTGCGACCAACCGGAACGGACACATCTCTCTATTTAAAACGAAAAGGCGCGAGTGCGAGTACACTCTCGCAACTGAAGTCCCGCGAGTACCCATATACACGCCTAAGCAAGTACACTCACACCACACCCGCACCCAGCCCAGCCCATCGCGCACACGGACTCGGCTCAGCGCGGGATACAACGCCTATGACCCAGTCCCAGTGGTGCACTTACTTCGGTAAAATTCTTAAACCAGAATATCAAGAAATGATTTTTGTATATGTAAACATAAATCGGAAGTCTTTATATAGACTTAAGTGCGAGTACACTCTCGCAACTGAAGTCCCGCAAGTACCCATACACACACGCCTAAGCGAGTACACTCACACCACACCTGCACCCAGCCCAGCCCATCGCGCACACGGACTCGGCTCGGCACGTGCGCGTGTGTGGTCAATGTCATAGATTAGAGCTATTGGCATAGCTCCCCCCCCCCCCCCCCCCCCCCCCACAAGACAAAATTCACATGTACATGGACTCAAGCCCAAGACAAAAAGACTATCTTATATACAAAATAGTTTTCTTTGTCAAATCCGATGTGGGACAAAACCCACAACTCAAAAGTACCAAAACTTTTCAAATTTTGGAGGAAAACTAAAAATTTGAAAACCAATTTTTTAAAAATATATTTTGAAACAAAATACAACATTAGATCTACCTCATTCTCTTTGTAATGCCATCAAGCGATCTCCTCAAATGGTTGGACGGTATGGATACCACGCATGCATCATGGTGGGGTCCACAAAGCTTGGTGACGTCACTTCAGTAGGGATTTAGCTACTGACCTTGTCAGTGTCCAATCCGCGCCCGAAAATCTCCTGTACTGCAAATAGTGGTACAGGCGCTGTAAGTGATCGGTCTGCAACTGAGAATTTAAAACATTAGAAATTACCATCACTCGCTCGCGTGCGCACGCGCATGTGATGGTTCGAGCCACCGTGTACGTGTGATGACTGCACTGTTTTCCATTATGGCCGTGCCATGGGCCATGGCACACTCACCTATGCCGTCTTCCAAACTATCTATAGGAAGTCCACTTCACTCATTGAAAATTTCGAATATATTTGGAGAAATGTGAGAGAGATCAACGTACGCAACGCTGTATGCGAACTTTCCAGCCAATGTATTTATTCCCACCAATGCATCGCTTTTGTAGAAAATCAGAACCGTACAAAAGGTGTAATACCACATGAAAGTTTCATCTGTTACGAAACCCAGTTTGATCGGCTCATCAGGTGGGCTATACCATTCAAATCAATGGATACTCACTGTTCTGTGTCGATATACGGGTGTGGCCCACCTATTTAGTGGATTTGTTCGAATTTTTCTGGAGGTGATCTTTATGGTGCAATTCACCTTTTGCACGGCTGGATGATGTCAGCAGGAAATAAAGGTTGGATGAGAAAGTTTTCACAGGACGTTATATGCGAGCAGTATATGCGGGCTTTCATTCTGTGCAATTAGCGTCTACGTCTGTGGCATTGGGTGGGCCATGACCCAAACATCTCCTCCATCTTTCAATATATGGCCAGCAAATAGAGGCTCAAAAGGAGAAGCGTAGATGCGGTTCACATTCAACCAAAAGACATAGCCCAATGTTGGTGTTTAGGACCTTTAAATGAGGAAATCTTTTGTGGCATTGACAATCCACAGTGGCAACAACAGATCAATGGTCCGGATCACTGAAGCATCAGCCACACAAGTTCAAACTGAAAGCCCGAGTATCACAGGGATATCCTCCACCCGAGGATCACACTTTTACTTATTATAAAAGCCATGGGGACAACATTGGAGATAAGGTCGTGATAAATACAGATGTCTTAAGGTTTATAAATCTATGATTAACTTATAATTAAAAAAGACTTCTGATCCTCTGCATCGTGACATATTACGATATGGTATGTCACGACTTTAGCCTTTGAAACTGGGTCATCTTTCAATCATCCAAACTGTTTATACCACGAGTTTCACTTTTTATAATTGAAAGTCAACTAGTAAAAGCATTCGATTGAATTATTTCAACCCTTGGGTTTGTATGCTTAGAGCATGAATGATCACCGTAACTTTTGTAGAATTGAAGGGTTGAAATATTCAAGCGGAGATTTTTTGTGAATTTTGAAATTCATTACATTTGTGACCTATATTAATACATATGTTTTATGCATATGGTGTCCATCTAGTTGTCCCCTTTGCACTTGACATTCGTGTTACATATGCATACATATGATTTGCATCAATTGTGAAATCTAGTCCATTGATTATAATTCTATGATCCACTAAACATAAGTTTTACTTAATACAATGTTTTTCGGAAGAATTTGATCCCAAATCATAAGATTGAATGGTATTTTCCCACATGTAATCATTGTGTAATAATGACGTTAATTTCACCTAATGCAATTCATGAATACTATTTAATCATGGGTTCCAAACAGGCTCCAAGTTGCTAACCATCCAGCCTCAAGAGATGAATGGTTGTATAAAATTTTATTTATTTTTTTAAAGGTGGGGGGTGGGGGGGGCCCACATTTAAAAGGCTAGATTCCAACTACAGGTATGATTTCTGCTTCATGCTTTCGCCAGCTGTGCCAATGAATTAACTCCAACAAAATATCTATCACCAATCCTAGTTAGAACATTGGGAGCAGATCCCACATCCAATATTCATAGGCCTAGTGTGTCCCACACATGGGGTATCAAGCTACAAGGAAAAGGTGTCTTATCCATGTCCCATCCATGGTTTGGGAACCAATTTTCACACAAGAGCCAAGAGGAAGTTAGCTTATTTTCGACTGTGGACGATTATCTGGGTAGCATGTCCTAACAGAACAAAATGTGTTAAATTTATATTTCCTCTTTCACAATCAATTAGAAAATAGCATTTTGTATACATGTATCATACATGTTAGATGGGTTAATTCTCCATCTTTAAATAGCCCACATATACCATTTTTCAATTTTAAAACATACCGTATGAACCATGTACACATGCACCACTTATGCTACAAATGCCAATGATCCATATGTCAGTCTGTCAACATCTATTTTGAGAGTCTCATTCTACATTAGCAAAAATATACCCCAAAAAAGAAAAAAAAAAAAAAAAAAAAACAAAAAGCAGAAGAAGAAGAAGAAGAAGAAGAAGAAGAAGAAGAAGAAGGAAGGTGAGCTCCTTGTGCCATACGGTTTTCTGGGCAGGCCTTCAGTATCTCGTAAGCACACCTCTCCTTATGGCAGTTTTTTTGGTGCTCCGGGCTATTTAGGATCTTTGAAATCATCAGCCTCAGCCCTAAACAAAAGGGGTAAATGGTCCCTTTTAACTAAAGCCAAGCCAAGCCACGGTCCTTTTCTTTCTTAGCCAGCTTTAGTCTCTAAAGCTGACCTGAACTTAACTCATCTTCTCTCATCCATAACAAGAGAAGAGGGATGGGAGAAAAATCAGACACTTAGCGATCGTTTGGCACCATAAATTTAAGGGATTTGAGGAGATTTCAAATCCCTTGGTTGTCTGGCACTTCAAAGTAAATGGGGTTTCAAATTCCCTCAAAGAGTTGTTTGAAATCCACATTAGAGCTTGGATTACATCTAAATCCTTCCTAGAGTTGCTTATATAACATGCGTGTCACTATACTATTAATCTATTGAACACATGGTGTAGAGGGTCAAATATTACATATCAGACCCCATCTATTACCTGGATTTACGAGCACAATATTGTTTAACGCCCGGTTTTAACTGTGTTTGTGTGATACAGGGATATTTAAGAGCATGAACGGTGAAAAGTCGCTAAAAAGCGTGGATTTACGCTCAGAATTCACCAAACCAATGGACGGGACCCCAGGAGGCCAAGATCACTTGATCTACATGCCAGAGATCCGAGAAAACTGAGAAACTGAAGCTCAAGTGGCCTGAAACACGTTCAAAATGCAAGATCACGGGGTTCCCACCATCCATTCGGCACGAAACTTCATACATGGGATAAGGGACACAAATCAACCGTACACGTAAAATTTCAGCCTCGGGTATTTGTGGAAGTGGGTCAACGGACAGATCAGCCCATGACTTTCTGATTTAGGGCCCACCTGCTGCTTGGATGGGTCTCATCTTCGGTCCCTACGGGTTAATTGATATGTCAAATCGGATGGATGGAGCAGATTTCTCAGAAATGTCACAGTGGACCCACATTGCAAGATGCATGTGTACCATGGGAAACCACACGCGCCACACCGGATGAGAACGGTCAATACGGGCGCTGACCGCGACGTCTTCTTCTCCTTCTCTGTTTCAAACAGCGGACGCACCGCGTCCGCTGGTTCCTCTCAGTGGGGCCCACTCATCATGCGGTTCGAAGATCCACACCGTCTATCAGGTTTCCAGAGGATACATTATCTGAGCCTAGGTGACGGAAATCAAGAAGTCGTCATCGATCGGTTTTCAACTGTCCGAACAGACAACCAACGGTGCCTTGCAAAATTCTTGTGGGCCACACCTAATCAATTTAAAATTATTCATATCCGAATGGTTTTCTGAGAGAAAACTGATGGACGGGTTGGATTTCTCTTCAAAACCCAATCAGGAGGCCCACCAACACCTCAGCGGAAGAATTTCCGCGACTCTGCTACGCACAGAGACTTGCGGACGAGTCTGGTGGGCCACCATCGGGGCCCAGCGGTCAAATCCAGACCGTCCATATGCTCTGGAGGATGGCCACGACCCTGGCTATGATTCCCTTCTAGCCCCATGCAAATGATCGTGTGAATTTCTCATCCAAACGGAAGACGAACGGTGCTATAAAAAGTGTTGAGGACCACACTGAAACAGACTCCAAATCAGCCATTCCCGACCGAATTTTTGAGGTTAATGCAATGAACGGATTAGATTTCTCCTTTGACATCAGTCCTGGGCCCACCAATCAACGTAGATGCGTAAGATATGTTCTTTACGTAAACAGAGGGTTTCCGACTCTGAGTCGACCTCTCTACGCACTGACCAATGTTGGTAGCTATAAAGAGGAGAGCCGGGGGGAGAAAAAGGGATCATCTGGATCAGGGAACAGAGGGAGGAATCGGACGGCTGAGTTTGGAGGCAGCAGCAGGAAGCTTGGAGTTCGGCTGAGACTTGATGGAGCACCAGGAGCAGAGATAGAGTATTTCTATTTTTCTCTGTTTAGTTTCTGAATTAATATTTTTTTAGATGTTTAGCTTAATCATGCTAGGCTAAACCTCTTAGCTAGGGCTAAGAGGTGAAGCTTGTAGTGGGATGGGAGTTTTAATTTTATGTTTTTTAATTGGTTTTAATTATGAATTTGAATTTGATATTTGTTTTATTAAGAGAATATTTTTAGTCTTTAATGGTCTGTTGTGACTGAAATTACAATGGGTCTGCAATGGCTTTGAGTATTTCCCTTACCTTTCAATGTTTATGACGTCAGGAAGCCCTGTTGTTTACCATCGTCTCCGGGGCATGGTTGGATGTCAGTACCCTTCCTAACCTTCGTAAACATGTTGACTGGTTGGTAATTAGTTTAATTCTGTTGTTTGCTTTGTCTCCTGGGCATAGTTTGGTGATGGAATCCATTCTAATTCATATACCTCTCATCTCTTGAAAACTATATCAACATCAATTATTTAATTTCCATGATTTGTGATACATGCATAAGATCTCCCTGATCTCTACAAGTGGATCCTCTGAATCCCTAGTTCCCTTCTCTGAATTTTCTTCTCAGTTTAGATTAATATTTCATCATTATTCACACTTATTCACTCGGTTTTTATTTCATCTTATTCTAGTTCTAGTTCTACTTAGTTTCAGATAACGTACAGGTTTCAGTCCCTGTGGATTCGACCTCGGTCTTACCGAGTTTATTACTACATCACAACCCTACACTTGGGGAGTGAACACATGGCCCACTAATAATATCCCAAAATAAGTAAATTATCAATTGCATCACTATAATTATTTTAATATGATGATCAGTGTCATCCAAACATTGTCCATGTAAATCAACGGTTAAAAATAGTTGACTATTCACTTGGACATAATCTTGTGATTGTGGCCCATCTAAGATTTGGAATTTCATCATTTTCAAGCAAAATATATATTTCAGTGGGCTTATTACAACCATTGTGTTAAACATTACATAAATTCACCAATTAGAAATATTAAAGTTGATTTAGTAATTAAATTCAAACCCTTATAAATATATTATGCATAGCTACTTTTGTATTAATGTTGATTTTGAATCCTGGGTGCCAAATATAGTAGGAGGATTTTAAATCGAGGGTTCCAAATCCGTGCCCGTGGTGTGGGTGTATAAAAAAACAAAAATAATTAAAAATAATAATAATAATTCGTCCACATTAGCATGTAGCTACCATTGTGTGGGGGTTACATCTGGAACATTGCGAGCATTGGGAAATCCTATCCAATTACTGATATTAAAAAAAAAATTAAAAAAAATGGTCAGGATTATTACACTTGCAATAAAATATGGGGCCCTAGTTATGGTCAGTCGAGGTTGACCATTAGACCCATTTTCCTGCAATCAGTATGAACCGTCCAATTTTCTAACAATCGATTAGCTGTTTAGGATAGTCTTAAGAAGTCAATCCTTAAGGTACACATGCAATCAGTGGGCCCACATTCTCAACGGTTTGGATTGATGATTATACTCATTTTCCTCTATTTAATATTGATCATCAATTTTCCTAGCAATAGACACGGTGATTATGATCATTTGATCAAATTCATCCTAGTTCGCAAATGATCCAATCAAGATTGTTTTGAGAGACATGGGCAATCAAGGTGGGGCTCACATGATAGACGGTGCAAGTTAGTGCTGGGTCCTTTTCATTTGTAAAGAATCTCAACCCTCCATTCTACACTTTTAGATCGATCGGGCCCATTTTGGTACTATCAATCTGGATTGTCTTTTTCATGTCGCATTATCAAATCAAATGCTTAGAACTACACCCTGATCCATAACCTACAGAAGTTTTGGGCCCAGGATCCAATATTCAAATGGTCGAGGGCCTACAGAAGTTTTGGATCAGGCTGATATTTGTGTTTTTCCTTCATCCTGGTGGGAATCACCTTATGAACGGGTTGGATGGCATATAAATATCAATGTAACCCCAGGAAGCTTTCAATTGTTGGGCTTTTCCTTTCCCACTGCTTACTATGTGGCCCACTTGCGTCTTGTATCTGCATCATTTTTGGGTTCTCATCCTAACATGCACTGAAAAAATGGATGGACGGAGTGGATTTCACACGGACTACACGGTGGACCACACAGGGTTTTGTGTTGCAGGTACCATGGAAGGATGCACGTCTCACCAGTCGAGGCTTTCCCGAGCTGGGGCAATAGGGTGACTCGAGGAATCAAACCAGAAAGGGTCCAAATGAGTTTGAGTCGACTCGGACGAGTCACATGGGACTCATCCAAGTCTAAAAACCATGCTTATAGGTATAGGTAGTCAACTGGGCGGGCAGCCCAATCAGATATTGGGCTATGGTCCATCATTAGCTGGGTTTAGGTCTTCACCCCTCACCCGTCCATTGGGTCAGGTACATGTTTAGGCCTGAATAGCCTGATTAGTAATTGGGCTTTGGTGCCAGAGGCCAAGCTAGTAGGTCCAACAGGCTATCTGGCCCATTGCCACTCTTACATTCCTATGGTTTATCCCACCATGATGTATGTGTTGTATCCATGCCGTCCATCCATTTTTTTTCAGCTTATTTTAAGGCACGATTCCACAAGTTCAAAATGAGGCAGGGCCATATCTCAGGTGGACCAGACATAAGAAACAGTGGTGATTGGACGCCTACCATCAAAGGTTGGCCCCTAATGATGAATGGCCCACATCCAAGTGCCCCGCATGATGGACAGCCCACATTAAAGGTGGAGTCCACACAATGGACAGTCTACATCAAAGGTGGGCTTAATGTGATGGGCGATGGATATCGAAGATGCGCCCCACATAATGGATGACCCACATCAAGGTGGGCCCCATATTATGGATGGTCCACATCAAAGGTTAGCACCCTAACAATGGATGGCACACATTGAAGGTGAGGCCCACACTATGGATAGTCAACATCAAATGTGGGTTTCACGTGATGGGTGGTGAATATTGAAGGTGGCCTAACATGATGAACACTAACCTTGATGGTGGGCCTCACATGATGGATTATCCATATTATGGTGGGCCTCACATGAGGAGGGTTCACATTGAAGGTTGACCCCTACTTATGAATGAGCCACATCCAAGGCAGGTCATGCATAATGGACCACCCACTTTGAAGTTGGGCACTAAATGATGGACAGTCCACATTAAAGGTGGACCCTGCATGATGGATGTCCCACATCCAAGACGGCCCCATTTGATGAATTGCCCACATTGAAGGTGGGCCCACAAGGTGGATGCTCCACCTTGGCCCCACATGATGGACGGCTCACATTGAAGGCAAAGCCAAGGTGGGCCCATCGCACTCACACCTTAGTGATTTTTCACCACAATGGGTACCTGAACCCCAGACCTGTGTTGAAACAAGACCCATGAGACATTGGGACTTCCGAATTCACCTTAGGCCATGACAAACCTTTCAAACTTTAGAACTCAAATGCTCCCAGATTTCTTTCCACAGAGAGACTGACCTATAGTCTCAGGAGCGAATAGTCCCATGATATCATCCAATTTCTTGAAGGGCGAAAATACCATTCCTTTTCCAAGGACGACTGGAGAAAAAGATTTAAATCTCTCTTCACTTGCTTCTCCTTATAATAATTATGGACTTTCATACGTGCCCCTATGAGATGAAGAATTGCATGACGCGTGTTGGAGATCCGAGCCGCTCATCAGGCTGGACCATCTCTGTGGATGCCATAGCCAAGAATTAGTCTATTTGGATCATCATCCGTGTTCGAAATAACTGAACCAATGGAGAAATTAAGCAATAGCCCATGTTCAGTGCAGGTCCACCTTATGAGCAGAACTGTCTGATTTTTATGAATGTCATCTACATGGTGAAACATATAATGAGTGGACCGAGAGTTCTGCAGACCATGCCACCTAATCAACGAACGGATATGACCTAGTGTACGGATTCGACGTCAATTGAATGAATTGAGATCTGACGGTGATCAAATAGTGGGGCCTGCATTCTACTCGAGAGCCTACCAAGTGTCTGGCCCACTGTATATTTTAGGGTAGGTGAGTGGGTTAGGTGGGTTAGGATCACAACGGCCGAGGGCAAAGGAGAAAGGAGGATGAAAGAGACTCGCCTGTAATTTTCATCGTTTCTTCTGGATTTGTGTTTGTTGGATGTTTCACATCTTTCCATTTCCATGGTCAGTTGAACATGTGCAAATTTCAACTCTTATTTGAGTAGGTGCGTCCGCTCAACTCACCTAACTCTGCTTTTTGAGACTTTTCTTAAGAGCGTGCTTGGATGACTGGGAATGATAGATTTTTTCATTATGTGGCTGTTTATGAAGTATTGATTTTGAAATATAATCACTGCCAAAACACTACACTCAACCTTTAAATACATTGTTATTGCTTAAATCTGGTCAAACTAGCAATCTGGTCAAACCCACAGCTCCACCTGTGAGCTACTAAACACCTGCACTGGTAGAGAACCAAGGACAACGGGAGAGCCAGTTGTGGTGGAGACTCTCCAATACCTAAGTCAGATAGATGACTTTAGAGTAAGAGTCGCTAGAGGTAGAATTTTTGTGCGTACCTTTTACCCAAGGCAATGAGCATATTTATATGTTCTCTAGGCAATCTATAGATCTCGGTAGATCTATCAAATATGCTAGAGGGACACATATTAGACTATAAATATGCTTATGAGAATATCTCCAATTCCACCTTAATTTGCGTGATTTTCAGTTGGGATCTCGTTGGATCAATCATGACTCAGTATGATGAGAGATTCTCTCCGGACATTTTAATTCTGAAGTCAAGGTCGGTTTTTGAGGTGGAGATGGTTAGGTCGGCTGATGAATCTCATTAACGAGTTCTGAGCTTAACTAGTTTAGCTCGACAGGTGTGTCTTGTAAGACTATTATCTGGATGCGGAAATTTCAGAGATCAGCTGTGCACGGGTCATGAAGATCTAAGGTTTGGATGGCTTACCTATATGAGACGCCGCCATGGAAGCCGGATAAGAATACCAGAATACTAGAATTCCTGTAGAGCTTAGGATCTTCCTCTCCTTCACACCCTTTCTACAATTCACAAGATGAGACTCGAATTCTGCCATGGTGTAGGATCGGGGACCAACTCTCTTATATAGAGACTGTGGAGGGGGAGTTTGAAACCCATCAAAACTCTCTCTCCCACGCTCCACATTGTTGTGTCCTAGTTCAACTCAAATTGCTGTCTGCGTAAACAGCTATAGCATTCCAGCCCTAATATGCACTACTGCGTAATCAGAATTTGCAGCGAATCACTTGAAGTGGGGCCCACTGGTCTACTCAATCATCCAGTCCAACTAAATGACAATTCAGACCGTTGATCAGTAAGGCTCACTAGATAGAGTTCTTACACGTCTTTCATCGAAGCTCAACTTGACTTCCCAAGTGGTCGACGCGTTGATGGCTCAAGGTAGTTGCTCTACGAATTCTACGCCACGTGTCTTATATGACTGGGTAGTTCAGTTTTCCCCATAACACAAATTGCAAAAGCTTTATTTGAATTTTTCTTATTATTCCGACATGACTTTTATAATGAAATCTATGCTCGTGAAAAATCTTGCAATAAGTTTCTTATCTTTTCTTTTATTTTTCCACCGTGATATTAGTTTGAAAATAACTGAAGAAGTGGTCACTGCCACCTCCTATATGGGAAATGGTACTTTGAGGTCGACCTCATGGGAAGTTCCCATGAGGTCGAGCTGTGTGTGCTCCACTATGATGTGTGCCGAACATCAACACCGTGCATTCGATGGGTCCCCTTTAGGTTATGAGATATCCCAAAAATTGTATACGGATCTCAGGTGGGCCATACCATCCAAAACCATGTGAAGACCTGCCTAAAACATATAAAAGTACTTGGTGGGGCCCATCTAAGTTTTGGATGTGGCTGAAACTTGGTCTGACCTCTCATCCAAGTGGGACACACATAATGGATGGTCTAAATTTATGAACCACATCTTGGTGGGCCCAATAATGATTATGAATGTTTTAATGGGAGGGTAACTCCTCTCGACTATTGAATGTGGTGTGGCCCACCAAAGTCATCGATTGAGTTTTTAAGCCCGTGGCCCACCATGGAATGGTGCATTTGACTAATGGGGTAGATGTTCAACATACATTACGGTGGGGTCCACACACTCCAACCTCATTGTACCATTTTCATATATATATATATATATATATATATATATATAATATATATATATAACCTCTTCTATCTTCGTTGTCATGATAGTACAAATTTTCTTCACATCCATCAATAATTACTAAGTATTCATGCAGAATATTTTAATTTTGGTTAAGTTATTGTAATTTTTTCTTTTCTTTAGAAAGTGGTAAGTGGAGAATTGTTGCCTCATGTGATATTTATATGTTATCCAACCCATTCAATAGATGTAATCCGCCATGGTATTAAGAAAAAAATAGTTAATATAAACATAAGGTGAGCCACGCCATAAAAAATAACATACGCCAACAAGATGCACACGTGACTGTGACCCATTTGGTGATTCAATTAAAAATATTTTTTGTCCACGTGATGCTTTGATTATCATGGTTGGATGTCTACGTTTGATAGGTTGGATGTCACGCACACAATGTGAGCCTAACAAATTTTTAACATATTTTTAAGATATATATATATATATATATATAAGAGGGTACGCTTCGGCAACTTTTCTCATAAAAAGAGTGTTGCTCGGGTATTTCTTTGTCAGGGAATTCTTAAGTAAAATTAGGATTTGTGGGGAATTTTTCAATAAAATTTTCTAAGAGTATTTCAATTGATCTCATTATATTATTGTTTACACCTGATCTAATTGCACTATATCTAATAGTTACTAAACTAACACGTGACGGCACCATTGTTTGAAAGATAAAAACAAGATCTTCATAGTCGATATGATCGTTAGGAAGAGATCGTGAAACGCAAGTAACGTTGTTGCCATAAGACACATTCCACTATGCCTCAGGAAAAGATGTATTGTGACATGTGGCAATACGAGAAAGATCATAAACCCTACGGTGGCTTATAGTCGAAATCATGGCCGCTGTTTTAGCTGGAAATGATGCTTCCCATAACACTTGGCGAGAAATGATTGGCCCCATGTATATGAATCTGTAAAAAAAAAAAAAAAAAAGTTCTGAAATGAATGATTATATAAGGCAGTGATTGACAGTGACACATGGCACAACGTGACCAATCTAAAAGCAAGTTGACTACTGCTAATCATAGGAAATAATCTTAAGTTAAAAACACAATTACCTATGCTTGCCTAAATGACCAACCAACTGGAAGAAAATTTCGCAAACTCATTTAGAGTTAAAAGTGTAATTGGCCACGCATGCTAATTAGCCAATCAATCAAAAGATCTCAAAGACGAATTCCATTATGCATCTCCAATAAACCATGTTACACCTCTATAATTTTCAATAGTGGATGAAGAGCTGAGGCCCCACACCACTTTAATACAATACAATACTACTTTTTATCTCTACGTTGTTTATTATTTTTCTATCATAAACACTTCTCAACATTATCTTTTAATCTGATGATATTCATCTTCATAAACTTTACATGTGAGATGCTATGATGGTAGTGTAGGATGTTGCCTCTATTCACTTGGTGAAGTAATCTACTGCCACCAGGATGTATTCATGCTCATTTGAAGCTTTGGGGTTGACTTTTCCGATGATGTCAAGTCCCCATATAGAAAAGGGTCATGGTGTCGTCAGATTGTATAGTTCGAAAGCAGGCATGTGGATTTAGTTTCGCATGTTCCTGACATTTGAAGCACTTCCTGACGTGTTTGCAGCAATTCATCTCTATCGTTAGCCAATAATAACCAAGTCATAAGATCTTCTTTGTCATCATATGTTCGTTCATGTGTGGGCCACATAGTCCTTCGCGAATTTCTGAGATGATCTGAGCTGCTTTTATTTCATTAACGCAACAGAGAAGGACTTGATTGAAGGATCGTTTGTAGAGGATCCCCTAGTGATCGTAAATTGGGCCACTAGCCGTTGGATGGTGCGACAATCGATTGATGTCGCTCCTTCCGGGTACTTCTGATGCTCGAGATATTCTTTGATGTCTATGTACTACGGCTGATTGTTCGGTGAGGTTTCCACTTCATCAATTTGTAGGCAGAATGCGGGTTCTTCCCGAAGTTCGACGGTTAGTTTCCATTCGGCGGTCCCCCTAAGGATCTTCAGCATTGAGGCGAGGGTAGCCAAGGCGTCTGTGAATTGATTCTTGGCTTGGGGCATGTAAGAGGAAGTGATCTCTTCGAATTCCTCAGTCAGATTCTCCAGGTAAACATGATAAGGGATCAACTTTTCATCTTTGGTATATAATGATTTAGTTTTCCTAATCCACTCTCGGCGGACGTACTCTTCTCGAGTATATTGGTATTACCTATCAGAGGTTTTAAATCCGGTTCACCTCTAACATTTACATGGTTTCTCCTAGGCTAACCACTAACTTACGAGTACACTTCTGTGTTGAAGAAACATGTTTTCACCTGCGTCAGTGGCTCTCGCGAGAGATTATAGTTAGCTTTCTATCGGCTCACCAATAACTACTAGCGATCCTAATCCAAGGACATGGCCTACGTTCACTCCCACCGAAGGCTCTCTATAGAGACTAACACGTACACACTCGTGTTCGGTGAATTCGACCCTACATAAGAGTCCATGTCATACACATAAACCTATTGAGTTTGAGTCATAAACTCTTACACTCAATCCTACACAAAGAATGAGTGTATGAAATTGACGATATTACTTATAGGATTGAGTCCCTTTGTTGCATCTTGCTTGAGTTGCTTCTTCAAAACTCTCCCGTGGTTAAATTCACTCATCAATTACTCCATCGATCGTTGACGTTGATGTTTCAGTTCCTATGATTAATCGTCTTGCATATGATACTCCAAGAGGTGACCAAAGTGACAAGAGGTTGGTTGAATCTCTTACGACTTATGGTAGTCTAGAGAATATAAACAAGAATTTGACTTAGGATAATGTATAATCTCTAAAAATGTGAATTCATCTAATACTTCGAATAAGAGCATAAAATGCTCGTTAGAGTGAATAATCACAAGATGATTAGCATGAAGCTCTTTGAAATAGAGTTTAGGATGTGTGATATGAGTGGAAAAACATGTATACTCTAATTGTACAACAAAAAACTCATCAAAATGCCCAAGAACTGAATATTATATATAAAGGAAACGAGTTCCAACGGTTTAAAAATAAAATTAAAAAAAAAAAAAAAAAAGGACTTTAACAGCTAGCCTTGATTGATCGAGCTAGGTTAAAATAGTCCAGTGAACTCGCTGGACTGTTTTGGCCATGTTCGATCGATTAAGCCCAATTGCTCAAGATCGATCAGTGATGTGCTATATTGATCGAATTCACCCAGAATTCGCTGGTATGGAATCTCTGAAGTCAATCTAAACATGATCTAATAAAAGCTCATAAGGCTTATGTGATTATCAAACAAGCTTTACCTATAAAAGTTATGATCATTTAGAGGTTAAGGTTGTTCTGAGTCAAGGTCAGGGTCACCAAGATATCTCATTTATCTGTTATTCTCTTCTCGATGCTTCATGTCCTCTTGTGTCTTCTGTCTTCAGCTTCTGAGAGTTCGACCGACTCCCTGGCACATGGACTTACATGAAGGACAAACAAAGTACACTAACAATCGTGATAAGGAGCGTTAGACAAAGCTGAGGGCAACTAACACTTTATAGTTGGCAATATACGGTGTCACTGCATAAGTAACAATTATTCTCTTGACATCTCTAAGAAGTCTATAAATAATAAAGGAGAATGCCGATATAGGAGATCCGATCAAATATAGAATCAACCCAATAATCAATAAGTCAAACCAACTCTAATGCTTTACTGTTTGTTTAGTCATATGGGACACTTATTAGCTCCACCGCTCATTAGAGTGTAACATTTAGTTTTTAGGAGTAGTTCAATTCATCTATGTTATACGCCAAACCAACTTAGTCTTATAGTATCTGTAATTCCCTTCCATTTGCACATGTATGTCGGATCTGAAGGAATGTCGTAATTTTAGGAATTGTCTACCTACGCTCATACGCTAGGTTGACAGTATCTTGTAATATAAGCATTGCCCATTCATTGTTCATCAGCACATTTCTTGGTTAAGCGCTCTACTATTCTTAGTCACGACATTGATCCAATTTTAATAGTAAGTTTCACTTTTCTACCTTCATATTCGTTTTCTGTTTGATCAAACACTTATTGCACCTTCGAAAGTCATTGATTTAGAAGGTAAAAAAGAACTCTTTTGAGGAAGAACCACAACCGCCACAAATCGCTTGATTAGCGTATTCCTTGACCGATGATATAATAGACTGTTAGTCTCTTGACCATTTAATTATTCACCGTTATATCTCAACATCATGGGTTAGCGGCATTTCAATTTGAATTGGACCACAAATCAGTTATGACGTGCCAATAAACCATACATGTGTACCGCATGGCTGAATTCCAGACCAACAAATACCACGGTAACAATGCGTTTAGGTGGAGTGAGCTACTATTAGCCCTGGCATGGCTGACACATACCATACGCATACTAAACACGTCTGACTAATTTTGAAACCAACAATTACACTAACAATTTTGATGCTTTTAATTTTACGATTATTTATAGGGAGAGTTCTAAAATTAAGATATAAAAGGACTTACTGGGGATTAGGTGCCGGGGATAAAAAAAACTGTAGAGTTACCAACTGACCTTCATTTCAAGGCGGCCTCCAACGGTCATGTTCCTTGGCTCCATCCGACCCTAATTCTAAAACACAAGGGCTGCGTGGTAATTTCAGTTGCTACACTCTCGCCAATACCTACCTCTCCCATTCCAACGCGCGAAAATCTCTCCGGGCCCCACACTTCCTCCTTCACCTACAAATAGCCCCTTCACCTTCTCTTTTTCCTCTCCTTCCTCCCTCCTTTCCCCGCCAAAATTCTCCACGTCAACGATCGAAGCAACCAAACTCTCTCTCTCTCTCTCTCTCTCTCTCTCTCTCTCTCTCTCTCTACACACACACACACACACTCAATGCAAGGAGGGCAGATGCTGCTAGAAGAGCCACTACGGCTCTCTTCCGTTCTCACACCTTCCAAACCTGTACTCTCTCTCCCTCTCTTTCCCTCTCTTTCTTTATCTCAGGAACTAGCGAAAACCCTAATTCTCAAAACACCTTTTTCCCTGTTCGTATGGTCGTCTCTGCCTGTGTACTCAATCTCACATTTTCAACAATTTTCTCTGATAAGGTTACGGTTTCCGTTTCTCCTGTTTCTTGTTCTGTTCTATCCCGTATGGTTTTTTATCCTTCAAAAGATCAATGGATTGGAATCTCCTTCTTTCAGCTGTCTTGCCAAGTTTACCCTCATCTACGGATTTTGGTGCATGCATTTGAATTCGATCCTCGATCTTTCTCCTCCCCATTTTGTTGATCTTATTTTAACAGCATTATGTTGATTATTGTCGAATTTACTTACATATATGGGTTCCATTTTTTGGTTTGATCTCATCCATGTTTCTTCTTTCTAATTTTCTTCCTTGTCCTGATTCAGAGTAACGTTTTACATTCCCTTTTTCATGACAAAAGTGTGATTGGGGCTGTTGATCGAGTCAGCCGGCAATGAAATAGCCATAGCCCCATAATCAAAGTAACTGGGCAATCCTAACCATCTGACTGTTAGAACGTTTTGTGCCTGCTGATTGCTGACCATTGCAAGTTAACAACCATTTGCAGGCAGGGGTTAGATGGCTCACATACTCCAGTTGCCTTGATTTCTGGGTTACAACCCATCAACATGATGGGCTAGCAAAAGTGGTTAGTGGGACCAAGTACCATGTGTGTGGTGAAGCTGTTTCGGTGCACACTTCATCATACTTATGAAGCCTTCATCAGTCTCTTTCCTTCTTCTTTTTCCCCTTTCTTGCATTCCTGCAAACTTCCCTCCTTTTCGAATCTACGCCCTTTGCCTTTCATGGATTTGATGAGTTTATAATTTAATAGAGAAAGTTATAATTGTTATTTAGAAAGTTATGAATCATGGTGATGTACGTCTCTGTTTTCCACAGTTCTCTGCTCATATGCATGACTCTCTTTTTTTTCTTTCCTTTTTCTTGGCTATTTGAAGGTATCCAATGTTGCCATTGTCTTAGGTCTTTAGATTCAATGATTATAAATATCCTGTTTGTGTTGGTGGTCTTTTTACCTGAATGAAAATGCATGTAACATATCTAGATTCTTAATGCTCCTGGTCTTTCAAATCTACAGACTTTCTTCCCTTCATTGACGAAAATTGTTGGGACCCTTGGGCCAAAATCACGTTCGGTTGAGGTGCTTGAGGAATGCTTAAAGGCAGGAATGTCAGGTGATTCTACCGACACTTCTTGTTGCAAAATTTCATAGTTCCAACTTACTTGAATTTCAATGACAAATATTCATGTGCTTTGTTTTGGCAGTTGCACGCTTTGATTTCTCTTGGTTAAATGATGAGTACCACCAAGAAACTCTCAACAACTTGAGCAGTGCTGTGAAAAATGTTAAAAAGCTTTGTGCCGTAAGTTGCAAACATGACAATTTTCCTATGTTTCTACTTTCTTATTCTTGAAGAAAATTTCATGGAGGTTGCAAAGAGTATATACTTTTTGGGTCTTTAGATTTGGTTAAGATATTATGTGCATGCCTTTATGATACCTTACAAGGAATTATATTGCTCATGAAAAAGCTCATTTGCTGAAGGATATGGTTGTGCCAAACCTATCAGTCTATCACCAAAGGGTTTTTTTTTTTTTTTTGAAAAGTAATCCAATTTTATTAAAACAAGCCCAAAGGCAATTATACAAAGAGCTCAACCCAAGCAAAAATGAAACCAACACCTTACAAAACTAAAACGCCAATAGAACCCTAGAAATTAAGTAGCCCACTCCAAGACAGCTAGCTTCGCTCTTTTTAAGACCTCCAAGGTTGTCATTTGTTAGCACCCATTCATTCCCACCAACCAGGCAAAGGCTATGACTTTAGAGGGAGCTCTGTAGTGCCACACAAAGGTAGTATGGCGACAACACACTTCCCCTAGGGAGTGAGAAAGCAAACCATAGAAGGATCGAACTGAAAATTTTCTATATTTGTCTATGCACCACACCATCTTGTCCTTCACTTAAATAGAGGGGCAAATTCCTTGAAGCCACACCAAAAGATGGATGGAATCGTCTAACTCCGCATTCGACAAGTTCCTTTTGTAAGGGGGACCCCACACTCCATCTGCACAAGAAGCAGAAAAGCACCTAGCAATAGAGATGTTCACTTCTAGAGATAAACTAGCAAGCCTCAAGAGCACCGAAAAAACTGGGGTCTCTCCCAACCAAACATCATCCAAAAACACACTATCTCCATCCCCTAAGGAAAAACAAATCCCTTATTTGAATTGACCCACCGCACTTGTTATCATGTTCCAAAAAGCGAGAGCCCTATAGAGAGAGGACTGCCTGACCCACCATCCCTTATCGTCAAAACCATATTTGCAAGCCAGCACCTCTCTCCATAACCTACCTACTTTCATCCCAAATCTCCAAAGCCACTAGCCTAACAAGGTAAGGTTGACAACCTCCAGCTTCCAAAGACCAGCCCCACTATCTTCATAAGACCACAAACTTTGCCCCACTCCAATAAGTGGAACTTGCGATCTTCTGCAGTACCTTGCCAAAGGAAATCCCTCAGCTTCTCCAATTGAGTCAGCATTGAATTCAGGCTGACTGACTTCAGGCATCTAAACAATGACTGAAGTAGATGGGTAGAATCGACAAAGCCACTTTGATGAATGTAAGCCTCCCACCCAAGGAAAGCTGTTTAATCCTACCTTTATAACTTTCTCTCCATTCTTTCAACAACCCTGTCCCACAAATACTTTGCCGGCTTGCTCACACAAAGAGGGAGGCTGAGGTATGTCAACGGAAAGAAGCCAAAGCTACACCCAAAAATCATTGCGTATTTTGCCACCTCCTCACCCAGAAATACGAATCCGCAAGAGTTTGCGCTTAAGGATGTTGAGCACTTGAGCTTTAAAACTAACTTCGCCTCAAAGCATCTCACAATCTTTCTTACATTATCCACCATGACCTCTTTGCCTTGCAAAAGATTAAGGTATCATCTGCAAGTTGGAGATGAGAAATCCGCCGTTTGAAAATTTCCACCTTGAACCTTGAGATGAGACCCAAAGCATGACCTTTGTCCAACATTTTCCCACCTTGTTATGAGAGATAAATATAAAATTCAACATCTGCACATTGTTGTTTTTTTTTTTTTTTTTCCCTTCTATGTTTTCTTTTTGAAATTTTGTCATCAGGTATGTCAAGTATTTCATATAATTGATTCTTCCTTAATGCCACATTGGTTTCTTTATGTAGTTTCATCTGATACCATTTGGCTTTTAACTACCCAGAACTTCATTGCCTTGTATATTGAGGAATAGATGTTTCAGTTTTTTAGTGGCTTTTGAGAATATCCAATAGGAAAGCTGCTGCTTATCATAATTTCTAATAATGTTTCCCTGGTCTTGCTTGTGGATGTCAAGGCAATTGCTTATAAGCTGATAATTCCAAGATGTGGATTATGCCTCCAATTTATGGGTGATAAGTTTACTGGGTTTCCTCATTCTTTAGGATCAAATGTTATAGCTCCGAGATTTGGACCTTTAGCAAATTGTGTTTCGAGCTATTTTCTTGCCTTGCATGACTTGTTGATCGTCTTCTCTAGTTTCTAAGTTCGGAATTTAGAGCTTGGGCATTCATTTGAAAAGCACCTTGTTAAACTAGAGAGACTGCATTGTGGAAAACTGTAACTTGTATTTATTTCTATGTGAATGACATGAATATATAGAGGAGATAGGAGATCTGGTAGGAAATATGTAGAGATATGAAGAGATCTTCATGGATACACATCTAAACAAATAAGGAAATGTCCCTAATCAAACTAGATATACTCTAATCTAATCTAATATACTCTAACAGCCCCCCTTCAAACTCAAGGTGCTTTGAAAGGAGTAACTTGAGTTTGAAAGATACGATGAACATTTATTAAAAAAAAAAAAAAACAAAAAACAAAAAACTGCAACTCTAGCATGGGGCGACGAAATGACGAGTGGCGATGAAATGATGAGTGGCCTCAAGCGAACAGGCACTTTTGACGACTTTTGGGATGTGAACCAAGAACACATCGAATGACTTTCGAATGATCTAACAAAATTACTAGTGGCCAAGATTTTACCCATTTTCTCTTCCGATGGATACACACTTCCAATGGCTGGGAGTTTAACCGTTGCTCTTCTAGTAGCTCTAGATGTTTTAACAACAAATAAAAACAGGTCCCATTATAATGACGACGGGTAACGAGGTCCGGTCCGTCTAACACGCCCAGGACAAACACAAGTTTGGTCCAATACGTCCAACAAAAATAAATAAAATGAGTAGAAAATAAAACTCATCTTGTTAAAATTCTTGATTCAAAGAAGTTGTATCGTGTAGTGGATATGATTGAGCGAGGTCCATGAGACTGATGAATGGAGGTGGTGTAGAAGTGCTAGATCATAGCATCCAATACATGCGAGTAATGATAATAATTTCCCAAAACATAAGAATTGCCTATAATAGGTCAGCAACATCGAGATGAGAATGGGCCTGTACCAACAAGTAGCTGCGGAAAAATTTACCAACTGACCAAATAAGAGGAAGGGGACCAACCCTCATTTCATCAACAAAGTGGTCCCCACAACATAAATGACCTAAAAGAATTGTCTAGAGATGATCAAGAGTGGTTGATCACTTTAGATGGGCCAACAACATGCAAGCAACAATGTGGGCCTTACAGACATTAGTAATGTGAGCCCCATGGACAATGTTCTTCAGCAAAACGCATTACGCCCAACAACAATAACCATTACATACGCGTTTTTTTTTTTTAATGAACGAATGGCCCACCAACAAGATTTGGAATGGCTAGTTATTATTATTATTATTATTATATGAGTGGCATATTAACCCCAATTTGACCGAACACGTGTGGATGTTCAGCGATTAAAGGTCAGTGGGCCCCACATCAAGATGAAAATGAGATCTCATAGTATCATGCAAGATCTAGGCGCACAAGAGCAACAACATCCTAGAAAAACAAATGGCCTAGTAATGCAGGGGCACACCCGGGGCGGGCAGCCCGCGGAACCCATGGATTTGGGGCCCATGAGGAGGGTTCGACCGAGTACCTAACCCATGGATGTGGGACCTAGGCTATGAGATAAAGGAATTAATTCGACATGCTCAATCAGTTCAAGCTTTTAGAGCAAGTGGTTAATTGTCCCACATCAAATTGGTATCAGAGCGGGAGGTCTCGTGTTTGAGACTCCTTACCTGGGGTGATTAATGAAGGGACATTTTCATACCGGGCTCGAGTGGGTGGCCCCTGTGATGTGTGAGCCCACTCGGAGTGGGTGGCCCGCAGAACACATGTGATTTAAGGCCCATGAGGGGGGCGGAACCCATGGATTTGGGGCCCACGAGGAGAGTTCGGTCAATGACCCAATGATGTAGGACCGATGCATGAACTCAAATATTGTGTGAGATCAAGTAGCAAAATTAAAATAATTAACGAAAATCATAAAACTTACTATTATCATCACAAATGCCAAAAAACCCAAAAAGAAGATCATGCACAATCCTAGCCTAGGCTACCAAGCATTGTTATAAAATATCATTAAATAAATAGGAGATGTAGATCGCGGCGTGCAGATAGCAATCTCAGACAGGCAACCATTAATGGTGGATGATGGTGCTGCGGCGGAGTCAGTTGCAGAACGCTGGCCGGAATCAATGGCTAGACTTAGATTTCAGTTGTGCCCGATCTGAGATTGGATGCAGATTTGGAGATGGGTCGCCGGAAGTTAGATCTAAAGTCAGTGGATCTAAGACTGTTGTGGGCGAAAGTAGTTGCAGTGGCGAATCTGTGTTGTTGTTTCCTGTCAGCAATAGTAGCAGGGATGCCGGATCTGAATGGAAAGGGTGCCTGGTGGTGTGCTCACAAGGGTTCCGATGGAGATGGGCTTCAGCAAAGGCGGCGATGGCTGAAGAAAATGCAGACGGCGAGATTGTGGGCTGCGAATGGGATCTCAGAGACGGAAATGATGGCGGATCTGAGTGTTGGTCTAGCAGAGCAGTGTCTGAGACGGGGTTTTGCTGGATTTGCAAGTGACGGCTGGTGTGGCTGCGGTGGTGATGTGGCAACGTGGTGGTGCTTGTGATGAGAATGATGGAGATGAACAGTGTGGATCAAAGGCCCCAAATCGGGTGCTCTAATACCATGTTAAACTAGAGAGACTACATTGTGGAAAACTGTAACATGTGTTTATTTCTATGAGAATGACAGAAACGCATCTAAACAAATAAGGAAATGCCCC